>JABUQX010002707.1:0-40695 GCA_015478945.1 Trachelipus rathkii | reverse complement strand
CTTCATCTCGGCACTTACTTCTCCACTCTCCCACCTCCACCTTCCAATCTTGCGAATGACCTAGCGTTGCTTTCCAGCCCGAGGGCATCCTTGACTAATAAACAGCGCCTCATAATTATTCTTCAGTCTCGCCTGAATCTAATTATATGCCTGCTTCAGACACTTAGTTAAGACCGACACCAACTCTGGCCTCACTGATTACCCGATTCATTTCTCACTCTATGCTTCCCTCCGTTCTTCCCCACTATCGTCCTCAACACCTTCATTTCAACAGCTTCGATCTTTTTTTCCTTCTCTTGTGCACTCTCCTTGTTTCTGCTCCATATGTCAATGTGGGTACCCGTATGCTATCCAAATATGTTTCTTTAAACTTTTATATTCATCACCCGATCCTTCATAATGATTATAACACTCTCATTGTTTTTCATTATTTTTTTGCATTGCTTGCCTCCACTTCGCAAGTTATAACCAGACATAGCGATTGCCCTTGCGCTGTAAAAGAATGACGGGCACATTTTCCAGAGTACGACCCAAAAAACTAATATCACATTTCTCAATTCCTTTCATCATTTCAATGACGGAATCTCCCACTTCTCACTCATTCTCTCTACCCACTGCTGAGACTATCACTGTCTTTGCGTTTTCATCTCTAAACTCAATCTCCCTCAAATTCTGGGGAAAACTTTCTATAAGTCCTCTCAACTACTTCCCTCCTCCCAACTCGAGCATGTCCAAATCGTCCGCGTACAACCATCTATGATGCACGCCAGTGTGTCAGATATGTGAAAGATTGCCTCTAGTCAAGACTTGTTTGATGCGTTACGAAACAATCCATTTAAGCTACCAAAGAGTAGGTAGACAGGGACAGTGCCACATGTTCTCCACTCGCGCTCCCCCCCTCAAAACCATTGTCTCATTTTGTACTATCAGTTCTCACGTTACACTCACAAACGGTTATACAAGCGTTTTAATTCCTTCCTCAGTCTTTCCTTCCAGAGCGTGCCTACAAGCGCACACCGAAAATCTCCAAAGTCAGGCTCTGGGAAAAAGTCAGAATCATTTTTAACTTATAAGGTCAAGAGAAGGCGTATACAATATATTCGTATTTGATTTTATTGAAGAAATATCGGCCAAACGCTTTCTTCCAAGTACTATTCTTAAAGCAAACTACAGATCTGAAGTACTCCTGCCCTACCTGTACCCATATGTCCTCTCCCAACAGTAAATCACGTGCATATCATTCTCCTACTTTATATGTCTTGCTTATCCAAAATCTCTTTTCTAATTTTCGAGCTATTCGATGTTCAATAAGAGCGTGATTCAGTCTATAGCGTTGTCAGCAATCCCGAGTATTCAACGTTTTGGAATTGTTAGGAAGTAGAGGCATATATTCCCGTATAAATGACGCAAACAACTATTCTCACGCAACCAAATCGCCGGAAATACACCGTCCAGAGCTAGACATTTATTAAAAAGTTCTACTATTTTCTTCTTCCAATTCTATGCTCGCTATACGCTTGCACCTTAATCAACTACACTAGTATGACGGCAAGAGCTTTTCTGAGTTGCTTCGCCCGGCACTTTTCTTTCTTCATTTTTACAAGCCTCCTCATGATTCTCCCATCGTGATCGGATACCACTCCAATCTCCTCTCCCATATAATTGCTCCTCTTTCCCATTTCTCAGCCTGTCTGCATGTAGAGTTCATCCAAAGAAATATAAAAATATTCATGAGCCACGCTCTCATTTCACCTCCTTCCTGCACTCTAAGGTACCCCCACGCTAAACTTGTATAGTTTGTGATACTATATAAAGCTTCACTGGTTGATTTTTTATACTTTTCCAAGCGTTGAAAAAAATTCGTTAGATCTTCTTTCCTCCCTCTGCATCCTCTATACAATTCTTTCTGCCATCCTTCCGCCACCATCCTTTTTTGCCTCCCTGTTGATTCACTAGCTCTATGCTTTGTTCTTGGCTGTTCACGATATCAGCGTACTATCGACGTGTGTCTAATGCTTCCTCAACCACGCTTGATTCATTTTTTGCTTGTTCTTCTTTACACAGTTGCTGGGGCCTTCATTTTTTCAACTATAGAGTCGAGCTACCATACCACCCCACTCCCAAGCGTTTCTTCCCGCTGTTTTGTTCACTAGTAATTTCATGCAAATTCATATTTGTTTCCTTCACATTCGTCAGCTTTTCCTTTATTTTCTCCTTATATTCCTCTTTCTTCCCTTCCTCTTTGCAGGGCTTCAGCTTTAGTATGAGGGGCGAATGAAAGATGCGTCACGTCTGATCCAGTGTGTTTACGATAGCCGAACCCTGTGCTATCTTGGTTTTTCCACGCATCTACACCCGTCCTAACTCCAGGTCTGGGGACAAAAACGAGTAGCCAGATAAACTTAATAGGTCTTACAAGTATCAAAAAAATTAGTATTACCACAAAATAAAGACACTTTATAACATCCTTCCACTTTTTTCTGTATATCCGAACACTATTAGAAATAATCTATAAAATATAATATAATATTAATATATATTATATTATTAATAATTAAATATATATATTAATATATATCTAATATATTAAATTTATAATATATATAATATATATATATATATTTATATTAATATATTATATATATATATATAATATAAATATATTAATATATATATTAACAGTATATAATATATATATATATATATATATAAATATAATATATTAATATCCTTAATATATATATTATTTGTATAATAATATTATTAAATATATATATATTAATATATATAATAAATATAATATTAATATATAATTATTAATATATATTAATATTATATATATATACTATATATATTAATATATATAATATATTTTATAAATATTAAAATATCATATATGATTATATATATATTATATATTATTAATAATATATATATATAAAATATATATATATTAATATATATATATTATTAATTAATATTAATATTATATATATATATATATATACTATATATTATTATATAATATTATTATTAATAATATATATATTATATATATATAATATATAGTATATATTATATTTATATATATATATATATATATATTAATATATTAATTATTGTATCATATTAATATATATATTTATATATATTATTATTATATATATTATATTATAAAATAGAATTAAAATATTAATTAATATATAATAATTATAAATAATTAATATATATATATATATATAATTATATAGATCTTACTATGAGAGGATAACATTTAGACGAATTAGTTTATTAGAATAAATATCATTTATAGATATTATTAGTATTTACAATTTTAAAGAATATAATAATATAGATTATATACATTATATATATTATATTTTAAGATGATATAATTAATTGTACATTTAGCATTGAGTTATAATATTAAGATACAATAGATAATTATTTATAGAATAATTAAGTTCCATCTTTTTCACATTCAAATGATATTGATTCTGGGTAATTATAAATTCATTCTACATAGAAGATGAAATATAATGGTAATGATATCACGAAGTTTAAGTTTTTTGTGAACATCAAGTTTACCCATCTCACAATTTGTTTGACCTTGCGGAACAAAATAATTATTTGAATAATTAATAGTATTATAAGAATAGTTGAAGAATCTATCAATGAACATAACGAGCAAATATAGTAAAAGCTACTTAATATCACTCTATAAGAAATGAGAAGATTGATAGAGAGAAAAAGTAAAAGATAAAGGATTTAAAATGTAAGGATATGTTTTATTTATTTAATAATTAGAATAGTGAGGAAATTAGTGTGTAAAAATAAGTTTGAAATAAATAAATATAAACGAAATACATCTAAAATTTAAAAATCAAATCAAAAATACAGTGGAATTAATAAAAAATTATTATTTATTCACATATTGTCAAAGCAAGCACTTTCAACATAATAACTGAAGATTTCTTTATGCTTTATATAGATAAGCAGTTAATTTCAAAAGAGCATGTTAATGATTTTAGTTTTGACCATATATTCTTTTCCTCGAGCTCATCATTAAACTTTAGTAGTAAACATGCTAAAATAATCTAGTTTGTACTTATCAGCAGTGCTACGAACCATTCTTCTGTCCATCGTTCTCGTCTCTCTCTCTCTCTCTGCGTTCTCTCTCCCTCATACTAACTCCCTCTCTCAACTCCCTCTCGTCGTCTCTCTCTCTCTCTCTACTCTCTCTCTCTCTCTCTCTTTCTCATCTCTTCTCGCTCTTACTCTCCTCTGTTGCTACCATCTCCTCTCTCTATAACATTCTACACTTCTATCATCTTCTGCTCTTCTCTCTAGTATATAGTATAATACTAATATAGTATATAGTATATATATATACTCTAATAAATAATAAATAAAACATTAAAATAAAATAATAGTAATAGTCAAATTATATACTGTAATTTACTATAATATATAGAGTATATATATATATTAATTGAATGAAAATTTGGTGTATATATATAAAGACATATCTTAATACTTTTTCATGATCTCATTATTTATCTAGTATATATATTTTATTTATTATCTTATCTTTTCTTTTCCTTCTTTGGTTATATTTCTGTTAAATAAATCTCAAGTTATCTAAAATTTTAAGTTCCGTGAAAACGTATACGAGTATAAAAATGTAAATTAAGTAAGATAAGTATATTAGAGTAAGTAAGTGAGTAAATATAAGTAATTAGTGAGTAAGATAGATATAGAAATAGAGTATAATAAGTAGATTATATAGATATAGTTAGGCCGAGAATCACACTTTCGGCTATCAAATGATGTAATGAACGTTGCATTCATTAATTAGGAGGAGAGTGAAGATTAAGAGTATAGACTTTTTACGTAGTTGCTTTTATGTATGATAGTGACATGCAGAAATACTCGATAATTGTATTGACAAATTAAATAAATAGGTAATTAAATAACACAAATCGTCGTTAGCACTATAATAAAATACACAGAACTAACAATAAGAGATGGCACTGATTTCCTATCCTAAATAACCTGTTAGCATGAGGTCGGACTTGATACCCCCTCATCGTGTGAGGGCTGTCCTAAGACTGATCTCGAGTTAGCTTGGCATTGTCCCTTGTGGGCACTTCACGCCAAGGCCAACTCTTTGTTTGGCGTTTCTTTCTTTGGAAGAAAAAGAGAGATGCCAAACGAGAGAATGAGTTAGAAATACAATACAACGTATGAAAAAGTAGTGAAGAGTTGTCACCAGAGATTGAAAGGTGATGGCATGAACCGAGCAAAATGGCCTCTTGACAGAGAGATTGAAGATACCCCTTCTAATGAACAATGCGAATGCTTGGTCTTTAACACAACAACACTTCCCTAAGTGCGAGAATTTTCAGTGTAGAAATTGGTGATCTCGGCCTGTGACAAGGATTGGCGGCCTCAGTAAATCAAGGTGACGCCATTGATTCTGTTTTCACCAGCATCCTTCAGTTAGAGAGAGAAGAGAGAATTTTTAATGAAAAATAACTAGATAATACATCAAATTTTTGCTCGTGTGAAGAAGTATATGGTGGTTAATACAAATGAGCCTTCTGATAATTAATTAACATGCTGAGAAAGAAAAAAAACGTTGCCGGAGAAAAGATGGGGAAATTATCGACTATATTTGAGGAAAGGTGAGAAAGGGACATTAGACTCATAAAAATAAGAGCTCGGTATAACGACAATTATTTAATTTATAAGTTACGTATGTATCTTCGTCAGAATTATATCTAGAAGATGCTAATGTCCGAATTTTATCTATAATACTCTGGTATACCCCTTTTTCGTCGTTCCACTTCGTTATCCTCGATTTTCTGAAATTACTTGCACTATATGCAAATTATGAATACAGCGATCTGCTCGAGTGCGAATAGACAAATTCAAAATGTCTTCTTATAAGTTGATTGCTTGGAAGCATGAGAAACACATTTACGCGTGTGTAAGTGGGTTCTTATTAAAAACACTCCTTGCCACCTCTATTCAAATACATTAAGAGCCAAATAGAATTGCGAACACCTGTGCCGGAAATACTATCCCTATGAAGGTAGATTACACACTAGAAAAGATATGAGTGCCTATCACTTAAGCCTCTTATGTTATTATTTATATATACAATACATAGTATATGGCTGGTGTATATACCATTCGGATGAGTTGCGTTTACGCATCTTTAGTACCACCAAATAGAGGTTGATTGTATAGTATATTGTAGCCAGATGGGTGTGTGTTCAGATATAAAGCACCAATTAAAAGGAGATATTAGTGGTTATGCTATTTGAGAACACGATTTAATACCTTGTAACATAAGAGAGAGTTTTTTGCCTAATCTGATGGCGCATCTTCTTCTGTTTAGTGAGAAGATACTTTCTTATACTCTTTTAATCACCAATCTCTATACTGATCATTCTCTAACTATATATAAAAAGTGACACGATTTTAGGCCTACGATGAGTATAAGATATTTGACTATATAAAGAAAAGAAGAGAGATAGCACGTAATTATATACTTCCATGTCCGATCACTGTACAATAATATACTTGATACTATTCTTTATAATGTTTAAGAAGAGAGTGACTCTTGTCTCCGCGTCCAATCACCCAGTAGGAATTTGCATTATCTCCTACGCATAATGGCCGTCGGCGCGCATCTCGGCGTTAGCAACATACACAATGATATCTACGTTGTGAGCAGGTCCCGTTAGGAGGCTACGTAGCTTTGATCAAAGTTATTTAATAAAATTTTACTAAAATCTCAGAAATACTGACTATATAAAAACATTATTTTTTTCTTTTCTAAAATAAGTTGGATGTTTTTATTTGATTTTTCATGGAATGATGAGTCATTTAAAATTTTTTAGTTTTCCGTCGAATACAAAGTCAGACCTGTTTAATCACTTAGTAGTATTCGAGAATATAAGTTATGCCATTCCAATTCCGTTTTCTATTCCTTCGTGGAGTTGTACCATAAAAACGGTCATTCATATATCCTGATTTTTAAAATCTTTGATAAAGTTCACCAGTTGTCTTACTGCCAATGTGAAACTTTTTCATGTCGTAACGTTTGCAATTATTATAATCGGATTCAATTTATACGATAATATTTTACATTGTACAGAATCTAATTTAAATAATTGATTAGGTATTCATTCAGGATAATATTATTTTTTTGATGAACTAATTATTGATGGATAAGATGATTATTTTTAATTTTATGACTGTTTATTATTAAACTTAAAAAAAGTTTTATTTAAAATCTCTATGAGAGATATATGCGCTGGATAAAAATATCGAGCACATAATCCTCTTCCTTAGTCATTTACGTCGTGAAATCTTCCGCAATGGATCTTTTTTGTATCGTACTGATATATCAAATCCTTGCTATAGTTTTTTTTTTTTTTTTTTTTTTTCTGATTATATTCGTCACATCAGAAAGATACGAATGGTAGACATATTGATTTTCGCTTTTGCTACATTTTACACAAGTACTCGGCTATCTCAACTATCTAGTACAGCTGAAGCAAGCCTAAGTGACGGAGGCTTCTTTGAAAGTCTCCCGTCACCTCGCCACGAATATAAAAAGCCAACTTTTAAAAGACATTAATTTATTTCTTTTTATTGCATTGCTTATATATATTTTATCAAACAACTTTATTAAGAATATCAGTAATTTGAATTTAATTTAATCATAATATGTAATATTTTAGTTACAACTATCGATTTAAATTTCTAAGCAAAACAATGTAGAATTTCTTGTTTGATTTTAATTTCAATCTTAACAGATTCGTTAGCTTTATGTTCAAATTATTATGAATTTATGTATAGCGATAATCGATTAGTCTGTAATTCAACGTTGGAGATCATTTGCTGTTTGAATTTTTTTAGCCTATAACATAAAAGAATTTAGGAAGTTTGAAAAATACTTGATAATAAAAATTATCAATAATAATAGAAATTGGATGTAATTTACATGCAATATAAAAGATGAATAATATAAACAAGACTAAACATTTTTGCAGTTATGAAAACTTTTTTAATTAAATATAAAAATTTTCTGCCATTTCGTTATCCTGATATTTTTGTCACATTGAACATTTTAAATTTGATTGTTACTATCGGAATTTTTAAGTTTGTATATTTTTAAATCACTAGATGGCGCATGCATGCCTTACATAGATTTTGACGGTTGTCCACTGGCTCACAATGTTTCTGACAATTTCATCACTCTTTATTTTTACTTTCAATTTGTTTAGTCATACATTGTTTACTTGATTCATTCATGGAATTTTCAACTAGTTTTTTCTTCCATTCGTCTATATTTTTTAATATTATTATTATTATTATTATTTAATATTAATAGTAGCTAGTATAGTATTCCTGTAGCATTACTATTTGTATTTATGTTTTTTTATTTATGTATTATTTAGTTATAGTATGTATGTGAGTCTGTGGTAAGTTATATCTATTTATGATTACTTATTTATCTGTAATTTTCTGTTCATTTAGTGTATGCACATATCTATTTTTATCTAATTACATTTCTTTCTGAGCTATTTACTTTGTTAAAAAGTTTGTTATCAAGTATTTTTCATTATTATTTTAAAAAGGGTGGGGGTAAGTTAGCTAAGATTTCTCTTAGTCAATTAGAACAGTGAACTGACTAAGCTCGTTTCGAGAAAATTAAGTTTGAATTTTTTTTTTCGGAAAAGTGTAGAAAATAAATATTTCGACTACAACACTAACTGTTTCTTGTTTTTCTTTTTTATTTTTCTAATTCGAATTTTGTAAATAGAGTGTCAGCATTGCAGAGTGAAGGTTTGAGGGGGGGGCGGAGTTTTTTTTGTTGGTATACTTACACACGATGTGATTTTGTTTAAATTTTGGACGAAAGCGGCGGGCAGACAGTTTAAAAGGATTTCTATTATTCACACGCACAAAATATCGGATGTCATTGTTCACAGATTAAAAAGATTGCCGCGTTTTCATATTCCCAAGGTAAGTTCACTTACTCGCCGACCAAAAGAGAGTCATCTTTGGGCGTATTCTCTGTTCCATGCAACAGGATTTCTTGTGAGCGTATCATCTTTCGTTATTTTGTTTTGTTACGTTGATGTATGATAGATTACGCTTTCACGTTTGTTTGATTGTTTTTTAACAAATCTTTTTATAAATTCTCATAGTAAACCTTGACTTGCCTCGTTTGATGTGGATAACAAATGGGCGGAAGCATTGGAGCTGATCTAATTCTTAATCTTTTACTCGCACTCAACTTCTATTTAATGTCTCCATAATAAGTTAAGTAAAGACATTGTTTTCGCTTTATCGCAATTCTTCGGCACACCATGCCCATTTTCGGGATAATCTATATATCTTGGAAGTGTTTGATTGAATGTACAACGCTTTGCGCGTATTTTCTGGGAAATAGGTTGAGCTGATTTTCACACCCAGCTCTGAGGAAGAAGCAGATGGCCTTGCGTCAGCATGCGAGTGTTGTGGCAGCTCTTTGGGAGCAGCGAGAGTTATTTCCCCTCCTCCTTTATCTGAATACTGTTTATTACATCCTCGCCTTAGTTTTAGAGGCTTAACTTGTTAACGGATAACCATCTCTTAATAGCTTTTGTCTGCTTACAGGCTGACTGTGTTTTGCGTGTCGCTTTGAGTACACTAGTTTAGCGTTTGTTGTTTAAGCCTAATTATCAAACTTTGGTTGAAACTCTCAAAATTTTCAAAATTACAGACACAAAGCGATATATTCTGTTTACACTCATCGCGAGGACTTTTTGTTGTTTATAATAACATCGACTTTGTCCATTATTATTTTCAAATGAGTGGTTATCACCATATACCGAGAGCACAGCTTATTCCTTCACGTTATTATTCAAATATATTTTGTAGCTCAACAATAATTTAATTTGAATGTTGTCCGAAATATCACTAATTTTTGTCAAGTTCATCTGACTTATCTGAAAAAAAGATAACCATGATTCTTTGTTTATTCTTCAATGATATTAAGCAATGTATCTGAACTCAAAATTAGATGTGGATTTTATTATGAGAGAAAGATGGAGAGGAGTCACTATTTTTACGGAAGCGGCAGATCGCCTTCAAATGTCTCTACTTCTGGGCTGATACCACCACTCTCGAGTACTCACTCAGTCCGTGAAAACTACATCTTCGCTATCAAATGACACACACGACTTGCATTCATATAAATCGTGCGTAATGGCATCTAAGATTACTTATTACTTATCTTCGTAAGCGTTTGTCCATATTAATTTACTGCATCCACTGAAATGAGACAATGACTATATTAATGATTTTTTGATCAATTATAAATATAAGTGAAGTTAATTCTAGAATAAGCGGCCGAGCTACCACCTCCACACACGTCGTGTTAGAACACACTATGAATCAAAAATACAACATAACTAACACAATATAGAGATGTGCACTGTATTATCCTTAATCTTACAAATTACTCTAGTTATCATTGAGCGTGACTTCGATGACCCCCTCAATCGTTGGTGAAACGCCTTCTGTCCTAAGACCTTGATCTCGACTATAAGTTCTTTGCTCGATTTCCCTTGTGGCACTTCACGCCAAAGCCTCGCTCTTTGTTTTATATATGGTCTTTTTTCTTTCTTGGAAGTAACACATAAGATTCGCCAAACATATTAGATGTTTATATTTTCAAATTAATAATATATAAATATATATATGATAATATTATAAATGATTTCACAAGTCTTGAAGGTTATGCATGAGACCGCAAATGGCCTCTTACCAAGTTGCATACTCCTCTAATTGACAATGCATGACATGAGTCAGGCGTTACAAAGATTGTCCCTAATCTAATTTCAGCGTCAATATATAAAAACTCCTTCATTATTTTCACCCACAGAACGTTTTTAACGATCGCAAGTCAACTATTGACGTCTCCACCTAAATCTTGATTAGTCACTATATATAATAATTATTATTTTGTACAGTAGTATGCATTATAATATAATTTTATGTTCCTCGTATTATATAATATTAAGTTAATATTTAATGTATAGTAGTATATATATATATATATATATATATATTGATATATATATATATGCGCAAAATTTATACTGCCTAATTGGTGGCTTCTCTTGAGAGCAAGGCCCTATATATATTAGATGATGTACTTTACTATATTAAAAATCAGCATTTCCTTATAACGTACTGTTATTTTATTGCTCCAAACATTAAAAATGGTAACTTAAACATTGCCCAGTATCAGCTGAATACGTCTTTTTCTTCATAAAGTAGAAGAGCAGTCCTGTGAGCTTTTCCCTGACACTTTGACTCCCTTGTCGAAAGCTGCGTTTTTTGTAATTTGAAGTTTGGAGGGGGGGAGTTCTTGTAAATGCGAGTACTTATCGTAATGTTTCTTTCTGCGCAATAATTTTTCTGACTGAGATATTTACTTAAACGAGATACGATGACTTTATTTGGCAATTAAATAACATGATTATATTAAAGCTAATACTTATATACTCATTACACGTTAAACATCGGAGTAGTGTGATATGCTATGTCTATATGACCACACGATATATGTAATTAAGGCATATCACACACGCCACACTCACATCATTCTAAGCATATTTGCATATTAGAGGGCTATTCGAAATTTGTAATAAACATACAATTCGGGTTTAAATGAAGAGAACTGAATAATATGTAAATAAAATTTATTTGATATTTTTTTTCTTAAGTGCGCTAACAACAAGACAATCACAAATTGAAAACCATATGACTCTTAAGCTCCTGAAGGAATCTGCATGTCCGCAGACATTCAAAATCATTCGAATGATGAAAAAAATACAATATATGTAAAATGGAATATAAACCAATCTCTAAATATATATTAGTATAGAATGAAAGAGTATATTACAAACATTCATAACTCTACAAATATGTCTCGATTAATGTCTATAATAAGTATACATATATTAGAATACATGCAAGCACAAACGATTTAGGTTGCCAAGTTGTTCATTAAAAATCGGACAAAAATAACGTGGCAAAAGATGAGTTTGGCAAACTCCACTTGACGAAAAATAATGGGTATAACTTTACACATTGGTGAATGGAATTGATTAAGTCCATTAACTGCGAGTGGCACACTAATATCATTGATCACAATAATGAGTATTATAATGCTGTGTGCCTCTTTGGATTGTGAAGAGGAAAAAGCCTTCTGCATACTAATATGATGCACCATTAACCTATATAAAAGTCTCTTCGAAAAAAAGAACTTGTTGCGTATAATCTGGTTATAAAAAAACTTATTTAGCAAGACTTTAATCGTTCTTACAACCTTGATCCACTATGGAGTTCGCCTTCGAACTAGGTACCCACGATCTAAGTGCTTTGAAACGACCAAGAGCACACAGCGACCAGGGCTGACTGAGAAACCAGTTGAAAGGATATCAGTTCATTCAAGTTTATGTTTTGTTTTATTTTTTTTTGTGCATTTGAGCTAAAAATTTTTATTGATGCTAACAGTGATGATTTGTTAGGTACATGAGAAATGGTAATTATTCAGAGATTCATATGTTAGTTACGCTATGTTGCGTAGATTATACACCACTTTTTATCATTTCACCTCGAACTTTTCCATTATCAGACCATAATCCAAAATTATTGAGAATCAGAAAGGAGTCTCGATAGATTAGATAAATGTTGCTTTACGCGTTTCGTTTTGAGTTTATCTTTTGGAGTGTTACCTCGAATCTAATGCGAAAAATTTGAATATTTTTTATTGCTTCTCACATTTTGTTTGTTTTCTTTGGTTATCAGAAGGCGATGATGAAAGTTTTGTTTGTTTTTTCCGTTAGATTACGATAAATTTTTGCCAAATTTTGCTAAATAAGGTTGGCTTCTTTGAAGTAGGCAAAATCTCTGATGGTACTATAAAATATTAAATAATGAGATGGAAATCTTAAAAAGATACTCTCCATATTTTAAATAATCTCTCGTATGCACTTAATTAATAATATGCTTATTATTATCAATAGCATTCAAAACTATCTAAACCAAGTTCACTATCTGATTTCCAATACTTCGAGCCCAGAAAAGGGGCTTTACCTCCCAAGCCATTCAGTTGATTGAATACCCCTTTTTCTCTCTATCTTTTTATCGAGCTACTCCTACAAACGACTGTACGCTCTCACGTTCTTAACCCCTGATTTCGTAAGCTCCTTTGCCGTAATTTTTCAAATTTTTTTTTTTTCTGCAATTTCTTCTCCTCTCCTAATCCCATCAGCCTACTCGGCCTTCTCCAGTCTACCTTCCTCTCCTCGTCCTCTCTCTCTCCTATTCAACCTGAATTTTGAACTCCTACCGTGCCATTAATAATCTGAGCTAAAATTTATTAACAATCGAATTGTTGCATCAGAATAAGAAATCTGGTTACATGATCTGGTAGAGTCTAAAGGGTAAGTACAGGATGTAAAAGATAGTAATTTTAAGTGTCAATCTCATCACTCTATAATTATCTCAATCTTCATGATTTACTTGAGATATGCTGATTACATAAACTATCTAATCAAGAATCGCAGTAAATAATAATTACTATTAAACTAAGACTTCATAGTATTTATATTCTATAATACTATAATCTTTATGTTATTGCTAATTGTTTTATAACCTTATCAAATATATATACTACAATTAAGATCTGACGCATTTAAATAATTTTTGAACTAATTAATATCTAAACATAACAGAGAAGATTTACAAATATAAATCTACTAAATTTACCTGTTGATCAAAATAGTTATCACAACTTTCCACTTGCTAGCTTTAATATAAATTTTAATATCTTCTTAATCATGAATGTTTTGAATATATCCTTAATAAGATTTTAAAATATAATCATTCATATCATATAATTTGAACACTCTCCTCGTATCCATTTCATCAATATCATTACTTAATTCAGGACTATAGTAGAATCAGTATATAAATGCAGAGTATTAATACCAACATGGCATCACCCAAAATAATAACATACTCTCTATCTGAGCAAAAGTTTAATAAATTTTAAAATTAACATTACATTAGATTTTTACTTACATATTATAGAAGTCTTACTTTCACATTCACTCATGTTATGAACAAATTGTAGGTTAAATCTGAGTAAATTTACTTCATAGTCAACTGTGATACTCCATGAGATATGTTTTCCATATCATCTAATCATATTTAATGATAATAATGTACTGTATGATTATTTCATGTAACTTCTATTAATAATTTTTCAACACTCTAAATTTTATATCACTAAAGCATTTTGATAAAGATTTAGTTAGATTAATTGTAAAGATGAATAACGCGTTTTAAATGTAATATATCATATTATTAGAAAAACTATATATTTTAGAGAAATATAACTTACTAACTACCATAATAACTCAATTCTATTTGTGTATTTCTATGGTAATAAGTAATAAACTATATAAAAATTATTACAATAAATTTTATTATCATTAAAATATATATAATGATTAAATATAATAAATATTTGATAGCACATTTATTATAAACTAGAAATATAAAATCCGTTATTACAGTACTCCTAGTTTATTTCTTTCGTCTGTTATGTGACGTCAGGCTACATAAATAATAGATTCTATAGCTCCACTATAATTTTATTTGAGTTACTGATATATAGAGATATTTATACTATAAGTATAGCTATACGTGTTTGTTCATAGACAATTATGTAGTAGTTATATTATTATATATAGAATTAATAGCGGATTATTAGTAACTACTTGACTATAACATTATTATTTCATAATAAATTCACAAAAAAATAAGAATAGCTAGGTATATATATAAATTTGCTTGAAAATTATCAAAAACGTGTATTTTGCCACTATATATATATATAGTATATAGATACGTTCACCTCTATTCAGTTTTATACTTGATATAGTAGTACCTGCCTGCTATATTTAATATAATATAATATAAATATTGTATATATACTATATATAAAATTAATATATATATATATAAATATAAAATATTATATATATATATATATATATATATATATATATATATTATATAATTAAATATATATATATTAATAATTATATATATATATTATATATATAATATATATAATATATAATATTAATATTATATATATATTATATAATATTATATTATATATATCATATATATATATATATTAATAATTAATATTATTATATAATATATTATTATAAAGAAATATGATTAGAGAAAAGAAAGAAGAGGAGAAATGAAGAGAAGAGCGAAAATAGTTTAGACATTTATATAGAGGAGTATATATAATATGAGAGATAGAGAGAAGAGAGAATTTAAAGCCACAGAAATCAGAGATATAAAGGAGATGAGCTGGGTACCGCAAAAAAATGATAAAGAATTATCAAAATGATGATATAGTATTGAGGTGATGTACCATGTATTGAGTGGAAGATTATATATATTATAATATCTATATATATAGATTATATATATTATATATATATATTATAATTAAATTAATATATATATAATAATAATATGAGTAAATTCATAATATATATATATATATATATATTATATATATTATTATTTTTGAAATAATTAAACTGATATTTAAATTATATAATATATATAATTAATTTTTTATTACTATGAGCATCTCCTTTGTATATTTTAGTATTTATGATCTGTAGATTTATCTATAAGATTTGATTCTTTTTTTTATCCATGCGATGTTTTAATGACAACATCATTGTTAATGACGTTACGACGAATTTGAAATCTTGGGCGAGGCACGCCTTGTTTCTCTGGTTATTCCACGAATCGTTTTCTACCAAGTGTCATGTTTTACATAATATATTCTTCTTATAAAATATTATAATATTTTATATTAATTATGTTCCATTTTATTTTATTTAAGATATTAGTATTCCCCTCTGCACAAACTATTGTCAGTGCAAGTTTATCAGTGCACAAACTAATTACTTAGTGGCATTAATAATATTAAGCTTAATTATCTTATGCATTGTGAAGCTCCTATGTAACGCATAGATTCTATTATGATCCACATTCCTAAAATCACTAGATTATCAGAAGATTCCTCTGCGTTATAAACAAGTATTTCTCTTTATTTTGCATATATAATATATATATATACAATATATATATAATATTAGTAATATATATATATATATATATATTAATATATACACAATTCATATATATATATATATATATATATATATATATTCTATATATATATAATATATATAATATTAATATATACTATAATTATTATATACTATAATATATATATATATAATATAATAGGAAATATTATATATTAATAGTATATATATATATTATATATATATAATATATATATCTATATAATAATATAATATATTTTTTAATAATATATGTAATTTATAATAAAAAATATTTATTATATAATATATAAATTAATATATAAATATATATTATATTATATAATTATATAAGATATAATTTTGAAAAGATAAAAATTAAACACTTAAAAAATTATATATATTAATATTTAACTATAAGCCTATACTTCCTATTGACTAAATAGACTCCATTTCTCGAGAATAGTATAAATCGATATGAGCAATATATCCTCACATTATTTTCAGCTCATAGATAATATAAATTCAGATATATTTATGTTTTGTAGAAAAGTATCATTATCATAAGAGCACACTTTGTATGACTGCCATTACCCACTCCATTATGTATGATGGCCATATTATATTCGCGTAGCATGTTTCCATTGCATGTCTCCTGAGAGCTTATGTTCCCTACACCTCTATATTTATGTTTATCGCCTACTCACACAAGATTGATAAAATCATTAAAAAACATTAACTATTAGTAAAACTCAAAAATGGGTCTAGATTAATATAGAGAATATATTTGCCTTTAATTTATTTTAAATTTACAGTTTCCGAATCATAAACCAAGACTGTAAAATATCGTAAGTTGACAAATAGATTCATGCCTCGATAGTTCTTTTCTCCAGAAGTAAAGTAAATTAAATCAAGGGAATTTAAATTTTTTAAAAAATTTTTATATTAAATTGTAAAAAATAGCGATAAGTAAAATTTAACATAAATGACTATCTTATCCGTATAACACAAGTGCATGATAGTATTTTATAAAGAAATAATTTCTCTTATTAAGAAAAAAGATTCGCATACCACTATTGGACTGTTTACTCCGATTATATATATTATATATATATATATATAATATATATATATAATATTATAATACTATATAATATATATATATATATAATATTATATATATATATGGGCTAAGGCCTTACCCTGATTAGAACAATTATGTAAGTCATTAAGCATGCATGACACGACAGGTGACACAGTCATGTGAGAGACTACTTGCCGATCTCGTGTGTACACCTCGTTAGATCTGGTGCCTCTCTTGTAAGTCTATTGTAACAATAGGGTTAATATAGCTTTCCTCCCCCATTGGGGGGAAGGCCAAAATAAGAGGGGAGACGCGGAGCGTTGATGCCACCCGAAGCTTCCCTGCCTCATGGTATTTTCGTTAGGAACTCTCATGCTGAGAGGTAGCTTAGATAGGGTCAGTGCCATTTTACTAATTAAAGTATGATCGACGTCATTATATTTTTGGTGTTATGCTCTACGATTTAAAGGTGCTTACATTACCTATTATTCATTGTGTCAAAATCTTTGACTCGTGAAAGCGCTCGTACTAAATCAATAAAGAAATAATTAGACAAATCTCTAAACATGTCGCCCGAAAAACCTCACCATTAATAAGGGGGCTCTCATCCTTAATTAAGATTAATTACATGAAGAAGGAAGACAAACAGTAGTGTACCTTCGGTCATTCCCCTATCTCCACACAATTATTTTTCTTTGCTTGACTTGAAGCCCAGTGTGACCCCTATCATCCGGAACGCCACTGTAGAGACCCCTATGATATTTAATGTTGCTCCACAATTGCTTTAACACTCTCAAAAACACAATTACATTTATAGAAAAAAAAAAAAAAAAAAAAAAAAAAAAAAAAAAAAAAAAAAAGATGACAAATTTCCCTATTGCCATTCTTGTTGTATTCGAACAATGCGCTAAATCTTATTATTATACGAGTCGTATCTTCCTTTTAAACGACTCATTCATATCCTGATAAATTCGCACCCAGTTAGATAATTATATCCAATCTGCATACGTGCAAGAATCTACACATCTACTTTACCATACTCACTACTTTAAATCTCAAATATAAGCGAGATCAAGTCGTTGCTAATTAAATAATTCATTTCACAATAACTATCCTTTTTTGTTACCTCAAGTTACCTGCCTCAATAATTTGGAAATGTTGCACACCCGCCAAAGTCTCTCTAATCAACCACCCCTATATAAATTCTTTTCAAACACTCTATATGAGGGGAACTCTGATAAACGCTATGTTTTAAGCTTTTCCGTTTGTAGCAACAAGTAATCATTCTAAAGAGTCTTAGAACCTTTTATCTGAACAACGCAATAGAAACAGATTCTCACAACTTTCAACACACACACAAAATCACAACATGAGTCAAAAAGCTGAAAATCAAATATCTGGGGCTTCTTCACGAAACAAGGAGGTGCGTAAATATAAATATCCAATAATACACTATCAACAATCAACCGCCCAAATGGAGTGATTGCAGAATGCCACTTCTCTATGCTTGGTATTATAACATCCGAGAGAGTGAACCTGAACACGACCCAAGAATGGCCCGCCAAAAATGGTAATGAGCCAAGGTCGTTCTGAATACCGAATCGCCTATAAAATACTTATAATCGAATTAAGCTTCCAATCAACTTCCCATTCTTCGATCCTTATATATGTAATTCAAAAATTGGTTGAGTAATGCAACCACAGCCAATATTTAAATTGAATCGATATGAACGAACCTCAAATGAGCTGTGAGTTCCGTTATGCACCGATACATCCCACATAAACGTTAGTTAATCTAAATTAAATTTTCACTACCGCCTCAATAAAGATTTGACTTATTAAAATCCTTCTTTGAAGAATCATAGAAGAAAAATAGTAACCTCCCAACACTACAGGAAACGGAATATCTGAAGGATGTATTTCAAACAAGGCATCCAACCCTGAACGAGGTTGCAAGCGAATATTAAATCTAGAGTTACAAGAATGTCTTTTGAAGGACCAAGAGTTTCGGAAGTTCTACCCTATAGATAACACATAATATCCCACCTAAATTTCCGCCGTAGATGTTGTCTATAGAACAGATGCCTGTCCAAATACATTTACAGATGTCAGGTATACAGCCTCGCTTAGATAGAAAAAAACGATCTTCATCTGAGAATGACGAGGTTGGCGGACGAACTTTACAAATATAACTTCGTTCGATAAAAAGGATGCGAGAAACCAACCACTAAAATTATCGATCGAGACTTGAGTCTTATGAGTTAGAACGCTGATGTGCAGTCCGCACACATTAGTCGACAGAAAATTCGAAATCTGTGTGACCCAAGAACAGTGAGTAACGCGCTCCAAAAACCCGGTGTACATACACCTAACGTACCATTACTCAGTCCTCTGGACAAGCCCATCTTTTCCACCCAGCTGGACACAGCTGGTCGACACAGTTGCGAACTATACTGGTGGCACAGTGCAGCAGAGGCTTCAAGTCAGACACAAACAGTTAGAAATATAAAATATATAGGTAATATGAGTCACCGAAGGAGTCAGTCTAGACAACCGCGCTCAGCTTGACAACAATGGATATACCAGCACTTTCAACAATGCTGTCATCTTCCTTGTTAAATTTCCATTTCCACTATAAGGTACTTATTCTTGTACCTTTATCAGATGTTGTAAGGGCGGTATAAGTGCTCCTACTATTATAACCCATACTCCATAATTAAATTGGATAACAGAATCCAACTCTAACTCACAAAAATGCGCGAAAACTAAATCCCGATTTGTCTATCCACCACACAACCTCTAAAGTATTAGACAGTCTTGGGAAGAATTTGTTCAAAAGAGGAAAAAGTTTCCTTTCATACTCAAATAAAAATCATCAACAATACACGCCAAGTTGATATTAAGAACAGTGAAATAAAATTGATAAATCATAGTGCTAATATGACTGGTGAAAACTATATAGAAAATAAAAATTTTATAAATACAAATCAAAAGAATAATCCAAATAATACTACTGTCAATACTGCACTTATTACTGCTACTACTAATCGAAATAATAATATAATAATAATTAATAAATAATATTAATTTAATAATAATAATAATATAAATAATAATAAATAATAATAATAATAATAATAATAAAATAAATATAATAATAATAATAATAATAATAATTAATAATAATAAAAAAATATTCATCAATATCATCAAATAAATGAAAATAGTGACCATGCAATTGAAAGAAAGCGCCAATCCAGTCTTACTGAAAAAAAAGACAGAGCTCCTCAGAGCTTCGAACCAACCGCTTGTATCGAAATTTCTGAAAACTTAAATAATGCACAAAATAACACATAATACACAGAATAGTGGTAAGACACCAAAAGAATCAGAAAATAAATGAAATTATGTAGTTGATTGACACAATGAATAAACAACTCAAACAATAGTAGTTAAAGTAGTTAATAGGACCGAATAGTAGTTTATAGTAGATTAAGTATATAATTATCGTAATTGAAAAAACAATTTATTCGAATAAAAAATATTGTTATGAATGATTCTTCAGTCTTGATTAAAGTGTTATGGTAAGCTAAATGAGTCCAATATATTGTAACAACTAGAAGGCCCTAATGACATGTAATAAGGGTATGTTATTTTTAACATTATTTACCTCATGAGTTACAAGTTATGAATTACTACTACTATATATATATGATGCAGTCGTAGTGTAGAGAGTCGATTAAAACTAGATAATTGACTTGTCTAAACCCCATCCAAAGTGTTTATACTTGTTAAACTTAACTGTATATTGGACATAAACAATTTACAGTACCTGATGGTGGCGTAGTGATTACGAGCAAGTCGGTAAAATCGACACTTAATCATACCTTACCAATTTTTAATGTATTTGATATTAATGGTAGTAAAATACTATAATCGATATATCAAGTTCTTGTAAAAAACATTCTTGCAAGGGGTACGTGCCAATCACATACCCTATACCTGAGTTGTATTTTCTGTTTCATGCGCGCATTAATAAATTCAAAAATAAGTCACCTGAATTTATGATGTAAAAACAATTGAAATAGACTTAGGTCTAGGTATAGGATAAATAATATTATTATAATGATAACATTTTATAGGTGGAACAAGTATGTCATAATAATTATTTTTATGAAATTTTACTCATTATTTATAAAGAAATTTAAAAATGTGGTATCGATTTTCACTAAATTATGAATGATATTGATTTGATAAAAATATTTTATCTAAAGTATTAAGTAATAAAAATATTTACAATTCTAGTATTAACTATGCGCATGAAAACTCTTCCCTCCTCTCTAACATTTACTCCTCATCACCTAATACTTTGCATGTCTCTTACTAGTCCTACATCTGTGAATAAAATTATACGATATTAACAGTGATCTTTATTTTTAGAATCCATATCTCCCGGATTAGCAAAATCATTACATCAAACTTGAGACAGGATGCAAAATATGGGATGAATGATTTTTTTTGAAATAAATATAAAAATAAGAAAAATCAAAGTAATGAGACACAGCGTATAAGAATGGGTGGCGTGGATCAAATAAACTACTGATGAAGAAACTCGCTTAATTCCTGATAAGAGTACTTAATATTGATAGTCTAGTGCAAAATTATCTTTATAATTCCATATAAAATAGATGTAAATGCATCTCCTATATCTTTAAGATCACCAGAAAAATCCTCACAAACTATTACTCACAAACCAGAGCTAGAAATTAGACAATCTTGTGCCAACAGGAGTGCTAAAACGATCAACTCCCCATGGTTCCTTCCCCGGTCAAAGCGTCTTTATAGAAAAAATAATGAGTGGCGCGTGAACTTATTATCTTGACTTCAATATGAGACGAAACATCTAAATTAAGAGAGGGTGTGAAAGGTCAGCTTACTTATGCCATACCCCACTTATAATAGATTGCTATGTTTACTCACTAAAAGGAAGCTCAGAAATCATTACACACCAAATTTGACTTAATTAGCCTACTAACACCATGCTCAATTATCAATCCAGATTGCGTGAATATATAAATATATATACTAATATATATATATATCTATATAAATAGTTAAAACTAGTAAAATAATATTTCAAATATTTATTCCCAGAATCTCACACTTTTTGTTCAATTTTTTTTTAATTTTGAATTTTTTCAATATGTTCTATGGCTTTTTATTTTTATTTTAAGAGCAGAGTTAGAAGGTTGTGCCAGATCTGTATTTTGTTGTGTGATTCATCATTCATGATCAGGAGGAAAACAAACTTTTATTCCAATTTCTGCCAAAAGGCGAAATGAGGAAAACCGCTTCTCCTCAAAGAACAGATTTTAACTTTGTAAGCAAAAATTGGAAGTGCGTTGGAAGAGTTCTTATATATGGCAGATTTTTTCATCAAATTTCGATCTACAATAAATGTTCAAAATAACTAAAAATATGCATTTTTTTTTTTTTTTTTTTAACAAAAATAAACCTTTAAAAAAACAGGTCTCTCTCTCTCTCTCTCTCTCTCTCTTCTCTCTCTCTCTCTATAAATTCTTTATGAATACTTAAGGTATATTTACTAATAATAATATATTATATTATAATATGATATATATATATATAATCTTATATATATATATATATATATTAATAATTATATATATATACTATATATATATATAGTATATATATAATATATATATATATATATTCGTTCTTCGTTCATAGGCGCAAAATTTGATACTCTTCGAGACATTAAAACACGAACTCCAAAAATCATGTATCTCTCATATATTCTCTATCCAGAGAGCTCCCTAACTACAGGTTTAACCGATATGCTCATTCCTGTTGAAAGAAACAGATTCTATCTTCCTCCTCCTTCCATTTTCCCATTTAGTGAAACTTCGCACTTTCAAACTCCTTGTATAAAAGGTGTTGGCTTTACACCAACTTTAATGGAAACTATGCTTTGCCTTTTTCCAACGGAGGATGAGAGAATATATTGAACGGTGGAGCTAAAGATGGATTATCGGAGCACTCTGGTCTGGATGTCTAGTTGAACTTTGAAATCCGCTTCGGAGCAGCAGCCAACATTTACGGTGAAAACTCAACAGTAATCTATGCCAGGGGTTTCCAAACTTTTATCACCGCGGCACCCTTGTTGTGCTAAAAAAAATTCGCGACACACCTACTCTTAAATTGGTTTGAATATTTAGTATTAGGTCTTAGGAAAACAAGAAAACACAATGAAATTTAATGCTCATTTACCTTTAATGTGAAGAATGAAACGGGTTTAATAAATTTTTCATTATTTTCTTTAAGTTTATGGGAAGTTTTGTCAAGTTTACCCTTAAATCACTTGAAGCTAAAAGTTTACTCCTGTATCTGTTTTTTTATGTAAGCATATGTTGAGAATGCAGACTCGCATAGATAGGTGGATAAAACGCACAAGTCTTTTTAATGCAATCTTGCCAACAGCATTGTTTTCTGCATACACTAGCACTCCAGAACTTCTTCTTGGCCCTTACCTTGGTATTTAAGTTTTCAAAGTGCGGTCTGTCATGATGTCCAAGCAGGATTCTTAAAAAGCTGTCACTTGCCATCCAGTAGGTTTACGTTTACGGTTATAACGAAAATTGTGTTTG
The DNA here is from genome assembly GCA_015478945.1 of Trachelipus rathkii. Classification (NCBI taxonomy): domain Eukaryota; kingdom Metazoa; phylum Arthropoda; class Malacostraca; order Isopoda; family Trachelipodidae; genus Trachelipus; species Trachelipus rathkii. The sequence goes on along the minus strand of JABUQX010002707.1, from coordinate 16,687 downwards.
TCATCCAGCTGAGACTCCTCAGAATCATATATCGGGAAAATACTCAACAATGTTTTTTCCAAACCTTCCATGTGGGCAGTAATAATTTCGAGGAAGTTCGGTTGAAGATGGATCTCATTAGTTTTGGCAAATTCTTGCAACCGAGAAAAATTGGAGATGTCTCTGCTCGTAACACACCCTTCAAATATACAAAAAAAATTTAAGCCTTTTATTTTGTCTTATTGTGCTCTTCCCTTCCCTTTGAAGAGATGCGGTGGTTTCATTTAGTTTTTCGAATTAATCGAAAGAGTATCCATTTAGTGCCAATCGCATAGTTAAATTTTTGCTAAAGATGCTCTTGTAAAATGTGACCCAAAGGGATCGTTCTTAAGTTCAAAAGTCTGGCTAAATCTTTCCCTTGAAAGCCACCGCACTTCTGTGATGCAGCAAGAGTTGGAAGTGAGCCATATTCATATCTTCGGCCGGTAATTTTAAAAGGCGTTCTATGAAGCGGGCGGGCTCTTAACATTGATTAATTATCTGCACTGCATCATCCAGTTACGACTTTTAAAAATATTTGGACATTTTCTTGTCTGCCAGGAAATGCCGATGGTAATGACCAGGTGGTGTCGGTGGCGTTTCGACCATGCAATTATCCTAGACACCGCTCCCTTCCGTTTTTCCAACTTAGCGGCTGCTCCTATCCTGGCAAAGTATCCACACACATATGCTCCATCCAAACCATTTTCCTTCATGTACAATATTAGTACAGATAAACATTGAAATTTCGTCGCCAGTGGTGTAAGTCTCAAGCACTTCGCTCATCAAAAGTTCTTTTTATTTGCATTTCGAATGGGTACTCACAAACACAAGAAGAATTTCAAGTCCCGCTACGTCTCTTCAAGCTGTAAACTAAAAAAATCACGTTTTCAATCTTCTTATAAGTTCTTTTTCGACTGTCTCTGAAATTGTGTTAATTCGCATGCTTATAGTGTTATTGATAGCTTGCACAGTATATCAATGTTCTTGACATATCTGAACCTAAAATGCAACTAACAATATCCTTCAGGCAAGGTTTAATTAATGTCTCGGCAATGGTATGCAGTTTTCCAGTTTTTGCAATATGTAAACTGACATCAAATGAAGTTTCAGTTGCATTTTCATTTTCATTTTTAGAAATTCTCTCCCTCATAGATGAACCTGCCTGAAGAGATAAAGCGCACTACGTGACTACAATCAAAATGGGGCGAGTAGTTAGACGATAAAACTAATGGTTTTATAATATTATAAAAGACGAATGTCTACTTAAACTCCAAAATTTAGCCGAAGAATTGAAAAAAAATTGTTGCCGGCACCCCTAGCACACGCTGGCGACACCCACTTTGGGAACCCCTGATCTATGCTATATCAAACCAAAGGAATAAAATACGTTAATTTTAGCCTTTAACGGAAAAATATTAATAGTTGTTATTTTCAAATTATACATGTTTTTTATAAAAATAAATATCTGTAATTTTTTTAATATCTTTGAAAATCATTTCAGATAACATTTCTTTTTTCTGTCACAAATATTTTTAAATTAACAATAAGTATTTGAAATGAATGGATAACATTTATTTATTTTCTTATTTATTTATTTATTCATTTAATTTCTCACAAGGTATTTTCGACAGTTTCCATTCTTTTCTTATATTATTTATATACTATTGATATTTTATTTGATATAAATTAGGTAAGTCACTCATCGTAATAGAATTCTTTCAGGCAAAATGATAATTAAGATTTTTATTATTAAAATAGCGTAAATTTTTTTCTCAAAATTGGTTTCTTTGAAAAGATTAGGTATAATAATAATAATAATAATAATAATAATAATAATAATAATAATAATAATAATAATAATAATAATAATAATAATAATAATAATAATATATTAATAATATAATAATAATAATAATAATAATATAATAATGATATAATAATACATAATTAATAATAATATAATATAATATATATATATAATATATATATATATTTTATATTATATATAATATTATAATATATATTATATATATATATATATTCTAATTAGCTGTTTTAATTTCCACCTATAACTATATTTGCGCTAATTAATTTCTAAAAGATCTTAACATTTTAAATTTATTATAATCGACTTATTTTTTTTTTGTCCTAAAAATCATCTGTACATAAATGAATATAAAAAATAAAAACAGGTTAAACATGATTCATAAATATAATATTTAATGTGATGCTTCAATTAGTTGGTAAAAATTAACTATAGTTAGAAGAGTCAACCAAAAAATAGAAATTCAACTTCACTTAAGGAATTATTAAATTGTAGATTTTCATTTAGGGAGGGCTTCATGTTCCATAATATTAAAGATTCAAAACTTCCAATCTTCAGGCAATTTCCAAATGGTCTAAATTTGGAATTTGATCGATATAGTATGATTAAACCTGAGAAGGAATGATTATAATGGCCCCGAATGGGTGGTGATGGAGTATCTCTAAGTTCTACTTGAATACCCTTGTGTTCCAGCAATTCGTGTGGAGAAGACATCTAATAGGTCTTGTCCTATGTAGAAAGCATCACAGCTAATACATTTATAAATAAACAATTGAAGAACACAAAGCTAACGGTAGATTTTCTTTAACTTTAAAGAATTTACCAATCCTATTATTCATTTATGAAAATTAATTTAAACTAAAATTGTGGGAAAGATGTACTCAATAAATTAGTTATTCTTCTATTAATTTCGTAACTAATCTTCCTGAAAAACGGTAAATTTCATTAGAATCCTTTTTATTAAGCAGAAGTATATAGGATGGAGAAGAAGTTTGAAATTTTCATCGTTAGTAGTTTTTTAAATAATTTGTCAATTCAAAAACAGTTGGGAAATCATTTTTTCAAAAATAAGTTTTTAATATGTCAGAATCATTGCTAAATTTAAGTAATGATGAAGAATTTTGTATTCCCCTATCAAACAACGTTTTAATCAAATTTACTTTAAACATGAATGGGTAAAATGAGTAAATTTTGTTATTAATCCGGAATACGTAGGTTTTCTAAATACTGAATTGAAATTGATTATTTCTCGGTTATATATTTTAACATTCAAGAATGCCAGTGAGTTTTCTTTTTCTGTTTCAACTGTATAACTTAAGTGTTAGGATAGCTTTTGAATTCAATATCTTATTAAACATATTAACATGTTCAGAAGATTCAAAAAGAAGGAATGAATCATCAACATATCTTTTATAAAATTTTGGTTTAAAGTTAGATGGGCAATTATCAATCCATAATTTTTCAAAGTTACACATGAAGATGTTGCTAAGGGGGCCCAATGGGCTTTCCATCGCAACTCCATCAATCGTGTTGTAAATGTTATAACTTAAACATAAATAATATATCTTTAGTGGACATGGAGAGTAATTCATAAAAGCTTTTCAAATCCAAACCGTTTACAGTTGAGTTGTTATCAAAAAGTTCTTTAGTAATAATATTCAAAGTTTCATCTAGAGGTACATTGGTGAAAAGATTTGTGATGTCAAAACTTGCCATGACATAATTATTTGCATTCTGGAAATTAACAATTTCATCAACAAAAGAAAATGTATCCTTAATCGAATAAATATTCTTTGTTAAGTTATCCAAAATAGGAATAAAATATTTTGATAAGTTGTAATTCAATGTACCTATAGCTGATAAAATTGGACGGATAGGGCAATCTGGTTTATGTATTTTGGGTAAACCATATAATATACCAGGTTTGGCCCCTGAAGAAAAAAGAGAGTTGTAAGTTGAATCACTAATCATATTGTTATTTTTTAATTTTCTCAACAATCTATTAAGTTTGTCCTCAATTGAGATTATATTCTTATAACAGCTACCTTCTATGATTTTAAATTTTGAAGAGTCTGAAAGAATTGCCAAAACTTTGTTAACATAATCAGTCTTATTAAGAATAACAATGCCTACTCCTTTATCAGGCTTTGTAATAATTAAGTTTTTATTATTTGAAAGTTCCTTCAAATTATCAAAGTCTGTTTTAGATAGAACACTCTTTAATTTTTTAGGGTTAAACTTCCGAAATGAATCAAAGGCAAGATTTTTGATATTAAGAAACAATCCTCTTTGATTCTCTTCAGAAAATTTGTACATAGTAGAATTAGAAAGTGTTCTAATGAGTTTTTCAAAATGTAATAAATATTTGCAAATATTTAAGTTTCTTGGAATCATAGCAAATTTTAGTCCTTTTGACAAAGTCTTTTTTAAACTGTTGCTAAGTTGATGGGAACTCAAATTAAAAATAACAGAATCAGGATTAAAGTTTTCTTCTCTTGATGTAATTCCTAAGGATAATAACTTCTTATAATGAATATTCTTAACAGTTGAAGATGTATTTTGAACAGTTCTTGACAAGACTCGATTAGCATATATAAAATCTAGAGGAGAAATATTAGTCTTTAAATCTAAAGAGTATTGTTCAATATTTTTAGTAGTTAACTCAATTAACCTCTCTTTATTCTTTATTTCATTTTTTAAAAGAATATTCTGACATTTCTTGTACGTTTTTGATCCAATAAGCCTTTTGTTCAAAGTTGCAAATGAGTAATTTAGGAAATGATTTATAATATGCAAGTACTTTAAGAATGAGAGTTGAGGTTGAAAATTTTTGCCATTTGGAGACTCTTTTTAAGTTTTAATTTAATTACAATAGTTCTTCCATATGAGTCATTTAGTTAAAGTAATAATAGAAACTTTTTCTTAGAAGGCCGGAGATTTTAGTAAGTGCTAAAAATAATTAGAACATCTTTAACATTTTAAATTTAATTTAATTCGATAGTTTCGGGAGTTATTAAAACCCAATTTCAAGGCTGAATGCATAATGATATAAACAAAATTAAACAGTTAAAATGATAAAATAATAATAATAAGTGCTGCTTTTTCTATTATATTTATATATATCATATATTATATAATATTTATATATATTATTATATAATATATTATATATATATATATATAATATTATTAATATATATTATATAATATTATAATACTTATAAAGTTATGTGCATATTGCTATATATTATATTATTTTTTTAATATCTGATATATATATTATATATATATTATACGTATATATTATATAATATATATATATATATATAATATTATATATATATATATATATATATTATTAATTATATATATATATTATATATATATATTTAAACTTGAAAAACAATAAAACCTTCTTAATATAAATCTTTATGTAAAGCTTATTTCCTCTTTCTTCTTTTAGAAAGAACGTTATTTTTAGATCATTAAAATAAATGATAAAACATTTTCAATTAAACTTATTTATTTCAAATTTATAATAGATAATTTAAATTTTTTTCTAAGTATTAAAAAAAATGTTCTTGCTTCAAAATTTTTCATAAGGTTGAAAGGAATCTATCGAGAGAAAGAACAAGAATCAAAAATTAGACTGACTATGAATTTTTGGAATTGGTTGGTTTCTGTTATTATTTTTTTTCTGTAAAAGTATCAGTGTCTTTCATTAAACTGATTTATATCGGGTCCATCTTCGCTTGCCTCGTTGTTTGCCTCCATTATTCAAATTTCAATGCAGAAAATATTCTCTAAATATATTCTTGATGAGTATTTTAATGGTTTATTAGATTTGTATTATTCTATAATGAGGGAATGGTTATAGTTGGTTCTATGAGAGTAAGGCAAGACGTTTAGTTCTCCTAGATTTTTATGCTGAATTTATTCCAATCTGATAAAATCGTTTGTTTCGCACGAAAGCACAGGTTGCATGACAGTCTCTGACATGGATGGCGGTACCTTCAATGAGGCGGGGCTCTTAACTTTTGGGAGGATGAAAACTTTTTTTAAGGGGAAGGTGTTGGATTGAGTGAAATGAATGTTTTTTGGAAGGAGATTTTTTAACTGACCCGATGGGAATTGGGGAGCAGGCAAATAGGAACTGGGAGGTGTGGGGGGTTTTTGACTGTTGTTTGTATTGGTAGAATTTTGCGTTTGGCCTTTCTTGAAGCTATGAGACTAATGATGTAACGGGGTAGAACAGTTTTGGTGAAAGTGGAGAAAAGGAAGCTGAATTCTGTTTCGAGAAAGGGGGGGGAGCATATACGTGGAGCTCGGAGGAATAAGGAAGAGAGAGTGGCTAATTTAGTGTAAGTATGACAAAGGAAATAGTATCGTAATTCTGAACAAAACGGATTATTTAACCAAATGCAATGATCTATAAAGATAAATGACATATACCCACCTTACTAAAATTACCTTTAAAAATCATTCACAATTAACATTTAATAATTCTTTAACATCAAACAGTTGGTTTCAAAAAATTATTGATGTAAAATTTGTAATAAATTTAAATTTACTACATTCCTTTTTTACTTGCCGTTGGCACAAAGGTATTTCTGGGTGAGAACCCATAAAAAAAATTATATACTATATATATATATTATTAATATATATTTATATATATATATATATATATATATATATATTATTATATAATATATATTATATATATATATATATACTTATTATATATATATATATTATATATAATATAATAATAAATAATATAATAATAATAATAAAACAATAATAATGATAATAATAATAATAGTAATTTATAATGCTCATAATTCCATAATATTAATATTGTTTAATTATGTTTATAATTAATAATATAATAATTAATAATATAATAATAAATAGAATAATACATAATAATAATAATATAAAATAATAACTATAATTAATAATAATAATAGAAAAATATATGATAAATTAATAATAATAAAAAATTGCGAAATAATTTGACGAGAATGTATTGGTCATTATATAAAGCTTTGCACATTTTGTACATTATTTAATATATATAATATATATATATATATAAAATATAATATTATAATATATAATATATATTTAATATTATATATAATATATATACGTTATTAGTACTTAGATATATACTTATATATAATAATATACATGCGTAGGGGCCAGGGGGGCAGGGGGGGGCACTTGCCCCCTTAAAACCTTAGGCAGAAATAAAAATTATGGAACCTTATATGGTTTTTGCAAGAGACGGTTTTTTTAGGGTTTAAGTGCAGACGAAACTAAAAAAAATTACAACAATCGATAGTAAGACGTAGTAATTAATAATTAAAACGTATTATAGTTTTTTCTATAGCTTTTATGTTCGTTTTCATTTCATAATTGACTAAATCAAATAGCTTTGTGTTTATTATACAGCTGGGATTTCATCTGACACAATTATTCTACGCTAGAATTCATTATGTCCGATAGCATTTGGCGAGCGCCAAGCTTGTATAAATCCAATCTTGGAAGACGAACCATTATATTCAGTGCAGGAGACACATAAAAACAATGCAGAAATAACTAAATATAGTACAGAAATTTTGAAGAACATAATTTTTATTATATATAGGCCTATATATATATATAATATATATATGATATTATATATATATATATATATATATATATTATTATTATATATATATAATTATAATAATATATATATATATATATATATATATATATATATATAATACGTTATATATAATATATATCACTCAAACTCTTGCTCATCCCAAAAATGATCCTGCCTAACGACCCATGATATAATATATATGATATATATATATATATATATATTTATATATATATAGTATATTATTATATATTATAATTATATAATATTATTATATATTATTATATACTATATATATAAATTCATAATTTAAGCTGGCTCATTAATTCGTTTTCTGTGAAAAATTAGCCAGAACAAAAAAAATTACCAAACTTCTTAATTCACATTAATTCATGGTTAAAAACAGTAAATTAAACTTTTTATAACATAAACTTAATATAAGGCTAATTTATGTTGAATTATATAGATATATATATATATATATATATATATTATAATAATATAATTATATTTTATATATCATATAAATATATATATATTAGTATATATATTATATATTAATATTTTATATATATTATATATAATATAATATATATAATATATATATATATATATAGACATATAATTATATAGTATATATATATATATTATATATATATCTATATACTATATTATATATATATATATATATATATATATATATTATATATTATATATATTATATACTATATATTATATATTAGTTGGAATCGTGTTGTGAGAGATATGTGTGTGTTTTTATCATATCTCAGCTTTTTACTAGTCGTTCATTTTCAAGTTTTAATTTAAACACCCTTGAATATTGCTTTAGTTTCTTATTAATTGCCTGTTTGATTATTATTCTTTATAATATATGGATTCAATGAAAAAATTACCGTTTAGCGTAATAATTTCAAAGGGCTGTAATTTTAAGAATAAGATATTATTCTATCGTACTGTGTGAGTCTTTTAACATTTAGATATTTCCTTTGCACTATATGCAATGCTATTTCTTTCCTGATACGTACGAGTTGTAGCCGTTACTTTGCTTCAAGTTTTATGATAGATGATACCAGTTTTTATCCTTTTAATTTTGCGTAAAGTAAACTTTGCCATAGTGTGAGATAATTTTTGTAGCATTTTAGTTTTCTAAGGTTTTTACATATTCACCTTGTTGACTAAATACTGTTACTAGATTTTCTCGCTATTTTTGTAAACGTAAGGTGTTTTCTTTTTTTTTAGTTTAACCGCTTTTTTGAGTGCTACTTTCAACTTTTTTAGTGTTTTAACTCTCCCATCTTTTCTAGGTATATTCATTATCTTATAAATCATATATATATAATATATATATTATATATATTATATATATTTATATTATATATATATATAATATATATATATATAATATATATATTAGTAGTTGTTATATTTATTGTTGGGATTTAGTTTATGTTAAATTTTTATCCGACTTCTCCTTTTACGTTTCTTCCACCTTTGATAAAATTTTGTTAATGTGTGTGTGTGTGAGAGGGTTGTGTGTGTGTGATGTGTGTGTGTGATGTTGTGTGTGGTGTGTGTGATGTGAAGATGGAGGAGAGGAGGGAGGGGGGAGATGAAGGAGGTTAGAGGAGAGAGAGAGAGTGCAGGTTGGCATAGGGCACGGGACTTTCGATTGACTTCACAACATCCGTGGCTTAAAGTCTAACTTTGCCTCTGTGGAAATATCACCTCTCAAACTCTAACCCTAATCTTTTCTCTTGTTAGAGACTCAGATGGCTTAAGGAATTCATCCTCTAATCTTTTAAAGATTTCTATCCAACTAACCTTATTTCATAATTTCCGTCTGAAAGGGTTGGAGGTGTGCCAATAACACGTCTCCAGTGAATCTCGACACTCTCCTACTTCGAGTGTTCTGTGTCAAAATCTTTCTTCCTTCTACTTACAATAATCTTGTGTTTTGTAATGTTCTCCTAATAGAACGAATTTTCACTCTTCTTTGATATTTACTACTTCTCACGAGATGTTATATCTTCTCATCAATATGAGTCATTTAGGGGATTTCAATGTACACAACAACTAATGGTTGGGGTCTGTCATACGATTTGTAGGTTGGAGGAGAGCCAACTTCAGCTTCTCAACAATCTGGATAACTAATTAAAGAACCCACACACAATTTCCGGTCGCCTAACCAATTCTTGAACCACATTGACTATGATTCCCATAGTCCTTTCTCTCTAACAATTACACACCTTCGCTCCTATTTGGTAATTGACCACAACTATAATATCTCTATAATTTAATACTGTCTTCTCCAACAGCCTCCATCCTGCCCTGTTGCGTTTTTTCTGGCACTTTTGATCGTAAGTTTTGCGGGCTTGCGCTCGCTTCTACGCTAACAATATAATTGGAAATGACTGCTTTGCTCTGATGACGCTTACGGTTACTGCCACTACGGTGGGAGCCTGATAATCCGTTGGACGGGATGAGCAAGGTTGTTCTTCTTCGACTATAAATCTCCTTCTTCCTCATTAATCATGGTGTCGATCTGTGCTTGTTCTCTGGCCATCGGCTAGAAGCCAAGCGCGTTATCGGAGTGGAACAAATGTCTCGTCTCACTATCCACTCTCGCTAATTATTTTCAGCGAAATCGTTGCAGGATTCTCCTTCGACGAGCAAAGGCGGTTCTCTTCATCAAACGAAGAATGTGCGCTAACTCACCTGGTTTCCTACTGATACTTATATTGAGCCTCGTTGGCAAAATCTCTAAACAATTCTGAATACTGCCTTTCCTCCTCTTATCTCGATCTGATGGCTCCGTCGCTAACTCTCCAACTTGAAAAGTGCCAATCTCTTCGGACCTCCTATTGAATTCTCTAAACCTCAACCTGGACAGTCTGGATTCCTCCTCTCCTCTTTCTCCTATCAAGTGTCCTATGTCTTTGGGCCTTGTGATTACTTTGATCGCGGTAGCCATGGGCTTCCTGAGATCTATGAAGTTAAGGAATAGGCGGAGTGGGCACGCGGATGGGCATTCCTCCCGAATTTTGAGGGAATGTACTTACGTGCTGACCCCGCCCTTCGTTCAAACTATATTTCTATGTCTCAATACTAGCACTTTCCCTCAGTGTTGAAGCACGCACTTGCCTTCACCATTCCGAAAAGGCAAGCCGATCTGATCCTTAGAACTATCGCATCATATAGCTCTCACTGTGTATTCGTAATCTAAGAATCTTTGAAGCCTTCTACTCTCCTTCTTGACCATCTGAATCTCATTCTCTTTATTTCCGACATCGCCAAGTATGGCTTCGGGTTCTCAAGGTTCTACTGGCATCATACTTATCCTACTTTACAGATTTATGGCTTTTACGCTCCTTAGGAACTGACGGAGGGAGCTTGCGATGGTTGGCGCTTGACAATCCAAAGCAATGTTGACCGGGTTGGCAGCGCGTCAACTGCTTCAAGCTCCCCCTCCTTTGGGTTTCTCCTTCTCTTTGCTTACTTTTGGCCTGCTTTCTTTCAAGTCGCTCAAATATCGACTGCGGATGGAGCGACTTTTTCTTTTTTCTGTCAATAGTGGTGATGTTCCTCAGGGTTCTGTCTTTCTCCTACTTTATCTATTTTACATTAATGATCTTCTCAACTGCAAATCTAACTCTATCTCACTATATGCCGATGACTCGACCTTCATTCTTCAATGATTTCAATTCTGCTCCCTCTATTTACTTCTAGAAATTTGCCTCTCGTCCAAATCTTTCCTATTCTATTCTCACTGATCTGGATAGAATATTCGATTGGAACGTCTCAACTTTGTGAAAATTTAATTCTTATAAAAAACTCAACTTCTACCAATCTCCCTCTCTAAAACACCTTACTTACATTCCTATCTCTTTCGACTGTATCTCTCGTCTCTCCTGTTGAAAATATTAACATCCTTGGCCTTAACAGAAACAAAAAAATGTCTTGAACTCACTTCACACGGTTGTTAGGGCGGCGCTGCAAGAAACTGCGAGATTCTGTTTGATGCTAGCACTAATGTTTTCCTCTTCTCTGTTACTCCAGCATATTACAAGGGTCTTCACCCGCCTTGTAGGAGTACTGTTACGGCATTTCTCGGAGGGCTCTAGTTTCAACCGGCTTTTGGACAGGGTCGAGTCAAAGCAAAAGGCTTATAATACTGTCTGTACTTTTCCAACTTTCACTTGACCCTTATCTCGTGTGGCGAGATCGTTGATGCTTTAATCTCTATTATCCTATAGGTATCGTCAGCGGCAGGTGTTCCGAGGAATTACATCGCGTACCACCCTTTACGTCGCCTCGTAAGCACAGGGGTGCTGTTGCTCAAGGCTTGTATGCTTGTAGATATTGGTAACTACAGGCTAGAATCTCGCTGCGTGCTTCCTTCTTATCCTGCACTACGTTCTGTGGAACTACTCTTTCCATCTTTCGGATTTACTGCTTAATTTTAATCTCCTCACTTTAAGCCTGCGTCTTGCTATCTGCGTATTGCAGCGTATAGCGGATGCATTTGGCGTGTCACCCCCTGCTGAATTAGGCTGCTGATCCGATGAGTGGTTGGTGACCTGTAAATACTATATATATATATATACTATACTATATTATATTATTATATATATACTACTTATATATAATTATTTACCGATATATAAATACTGCACAAATTTCGTGTTTGCAAAAGTAAATCTATCTTGATTAAAAGATTTTAATGAATCTATCGTGGTGCAGAAAAAATATTTAGATTATTTATCAGCGTCACGACGGTCGGGGCTGCACAGAGGGCAAGCCCACTGTAGAAAATGTTCATGTGATCATGCATTTGTACCGTGATCTAATAGATTTAATTAACTTTTTTTGTATAGATACATTTCTTGGCCCAAAATATTTTGATGTTTGGAATATTTCTGACATTTTCAGTAGGTTCTCATTGAAGATGGGCGAGAAGCTAGTTATTAAGCGTACCATTATATTTATTGCGCTTCGCTTTCGGAGAATTTTCAATAATTATAGTTTTCCTAACACTCATGGGTCTGGGTGTTCGCAGTGCCGGATTTAGGTTTGAGAGGGCCCTAAGATATTGAAGGCAATAGGCAACCTTTATATATATATTATATATATATAATATATATATTATAATATATATATATATATATATATATATATATAATATATTTATATATATATATATATATATAATATAATATTATATATTTATATATATATAGGAGAGTTTGACCTTCACAAAGAATTTCGCAAACATGAATCTAAAATAAAACAATAATTACTTTTTCTTGCCTTTGACAAGAGCAAAAGTCATCGGTATCATCGATGACTAAATAAAAATAATCTGCGTACTTTCCAATCTTCTATGCAATGAGGCTTCAGGACATAAAATTTGTTTTTGAGAATTGTAGTATCTAAATTCATTTTTATCCTCGTCATATTGAGAAAAGGATCTTCTCCTTAAGGCAATTTGTAATATCAATACAAAGGACATTTCTCAGAATATGAATTGCTACATTAGGGAATGCTGAATGGACATGATCATTTAAATATTATGTCGTTACAGACCCTTGGAAGTGTCAGATTCTTCATGTTATGGTTGACAATGTTAAACAATATTCATGAAAGTGTTAGATTGTTCCAGCATAAGTTCATGTATCCAGCATCTTCAAAGATAATGTTTGATTTATTATTATTAACTACTTCTCGAATCTCTTCTCTTGTAGCATCTAAATTTGTTAAAAAGGAAAAATCGATTTAGCAGGTATTTGAAAAGTAGCTCTGCGCTAAAACTATTTAAATTATGTAACTGAATTCCTTTACGCTTGTATAGGATATCACCATAAAAATACAAGAAAATGCTTTTAAGAAATTGCCTAAGAAAAACATATTAAAATCTTAATGAGGAAAGAAAAGGGTAACACATAGTTACACGTAAACATCAAAAAAACGTTAACCAGGAAATACCTTATCACATCAGAATTTTAAGTTCGATTAACTGTGAAAAACAAATCGTTTTATCTGACCTATTTCAGCAAGACAGTAAGTCGATAAGAATCTAGTCGCCAATATTCAAATAAATAATAAATAAAAATGCGGCCATGGATACTACATAAAAACTTGATATATTTTTGAATTCAGGAGACAAAACACTTATTATAAAGTAAAGAAAAAAAAATTGGCCAGGTATTGGTACGCTGGCTGCGTTTGCTAAGATAATCAGAAAAACATTTCACGTCCGGAGCTGTGTGATGTGTGAGCGAGTATTTTTAGCTTCTTATTTTTAATTTGATATATAACATTTATATATATATATATATATAAATATATTATATATTTTATATTATATAGATATATTATATATATTATTATATTATATATATATATTATAATAATATATATAATATATTATTTATATATATATTTATAATATTTTATACTATATTAATTAATATATTTATATATATATTAATGATATTATATATATATTATATAATATATATATTATTATATATATTCTACTATATTATATTTATATTATTATATATATATACTATATGATATATATATATAATATTATTTTATTATACAGCGGCGTATCCAGGATTTTTTTTCGGGGGGGCCAAACAAAATTATTATAATATATATATAATATTATATTTATATATATATTTTATTATATATATATATTATATACTTAATATTAAGTATATATATATATACTTATATACTTATATATTATATATATATATATATATAATTATATATTATATACGATATGTACTAGAAAAATTTACGAGGGGGCCATGCACCCTGCCCACCCCCCAAAATACGCCACGTATATTTATAATATATATATTATATATATTATTATATTATTATATATATATATATTATATTATTATTATAATATATATATAAATATATATAAACTTATATATACTATACATTATATTATATATATTTATACTTATATATATATATTATACTATATTATTATATTATATTTATATATATATATATATTATATATATTGTCGTAGGGTTATTACTTATTTTTATATATTTTTTATATTTTATTATTTCGATATCTAAATTTTTGGGCCCATACTCGGCCTAAGCTATAGCTATTTTTTGTCTATGGTAACGGCCTGGGTGTTCGGAGGCGAACACAATAGACAAAATGTGCGTGCCATTTTCATTAACCACTAAATTTGTTTCCCAAATTATATTCTAAAATTATTAAAATAATACCAAAGCTATAACCACACAGGATATATATATATATAAATTATATATTATAATATAAATATATATTAGTTATATTTTATATTATTATATATATTTATATATATATTAATAATGATAATATAATATTATAATAATATATAGTCAGTATGTTAGAGCACATCGCCCAACAAAGCGGGTCCAGTTCGAAAATGGTAGTGTGTGAGAATAGTTGAGCTTTGCTTCTTATTGTGGCTTCGTCATGCTCGGACGTTAAGTGAAGTACACCTCTCCTGATTAGGCTCCTGCCCTGTGAGTGAGGTGCTATATCGTCTGTAATATATATATATATATTATTTATTTAGTTATATAATTCTGTCATATGTATGATAGTGTATGTATATACAAGGGTTATATTAATATACGGATAGATATATTACTTATATTAATATAATATATATTATTACATATATAATTATATATTATAATTATATATATTATAAAATATATAATAATATATTATATTATTAATATTTTATAATATATTATACTTATTATCTATATATTTATATATTATATATTATATATTATATAATATATATCATATATATATATATATAAATTTATAATATTATTTATTATATATTTATATTTATATATATATTATATATATATTATTTTTAATAATATATATATATATTATTAATTAATATATATATTTAAATATTATATTTATATAATATATTATATTTATCATATATATATATATATATTATTATATATTCGTTATATTATATATATTATATATTTATATATATATTATATTATATTATGAGTCAATTTTACTTTTAATGGAAAAAAAAAATCTTGACAAAATATTAAAATAGTGATACAATCACTTAACACACGTAAATTAATATGCAACATTTTTGTTATAAGTATTAAATAATTTGAACTTATATAAATATAAATATTTGAAATTATTTTACATTACGAAAAAAAAAGATTTTTGTTAATAATTAGAGTAATATGATTAGAACTTGAACAACACTTTAAAACAATATTTGCAAATTTAAATACTAATAAGCAAGTACATTGTATTAGATATATTATTATTTTCAATATTAAATTATTATTTATTTTTTAAATTTTATTATATTTATATATTTTTTTTATTTAATTATTATTTTATTATTATATTAATTATGATTTTTATTTATTTATATTTTATTTTATATTATTATTAATTTTTAATTAATTATTCATTATTATTATTATATTAGTTATTTTATTATTATTCATTAATTTTATTATTACGGTATTTTTTATTATTCAATATAATAAAATATAATAATTATTATTACATATTGAATTTCACAAATTTACACAATATTTACAATATAAAAAATTGGTGAATATAATAATCATTGTCGGTTACAAAAAGTATAAAAAAGCGAAATATTACTAAAACGTAGCATTTATTTATCTTAAATAATCCATTTCACCGTGCTCCAATTGATCAGATGTCATTACCATAATTTGTTTTCGTGTACTTTTACCAAGACAAGCACCACTTATATGAATGTGCTTATTATGATGCTCTATTTAATGGTTTAGACCGTCTGCATTTTTTATAAAAGAATTACATTAAGTTTTTAACTTTTACTACTACTAACAAACAGTTTTATGAATAATAAATTTAATATAATTAAATATATTAAATTTCAATAATATAATAATCTCATAAAGAATTATCTAGTCTATGATTCTATTACAAATACGCATTTTAATATTATATTTATATATTTTGTAATAATATTATATAATATTAATATATTATATATAATATTTATATAATTATTACTTATATATAATATATATATTTATATATATATATAATCTCTCTTGTAGTGGGTT
>JABUQX010002706.1:62500-67500 GCA_015478945.1 Trachelipus rathkii | reverse complement strand
ATTCTCAAAATATTTCGCAGAAAGGGAAATATTTTAAAAGTTCATCAAAATCTGACATAAAGCCTTTATTGGCGTGATTGCACAACATAGAGCAAAAGAATATATATATATATATATATATATATATAGGGTTATATATATATATTATATATATATATTAAGTTATTTGTGCTATATTATATATATATATATATATATATTATTATGGTTAGTTATATTATTATTACATACATATAAATACAAGGCTGCATATATATATATTATTACATATTATTACATATATGTTATATATATATATATATATTATATTATTAAGATATATATATATTGCTAAGGTTATTATATTATATATATATATATATATATACATATATATTACATAATATTATTGGTATCAGAGGCCTTCACTCGTGCTACTCGTGCCCAGCACGAGTTAACATTATAAAAACTATTTTTTTTGCATATTTCATAATGTTACGATAAAATTTTCTAATTTTTTTAAAATTATTATATTAATATAAAAGATTATGTAAAATTAAAACGAAAATATAAGAATAACCCCCCTATTAAATAACTCTTTAACCCATTAAAAATGGCGGCAGCTTATGCCCAAATCGGATGAAAATCGGACCGTGTCTGATTTACTGTACAAAAATTGTTTATAAATATTATGTTTAAAAATTAATATGATTAAATACTATACATTATAAATAATAATTTTATTACAAATAATATTTTTAATAAAACAAACAATATAATAAAAAAAATGCTAAAAATACTTAAGAATAATAGAAGGAAAATATTGTTCTTAATTATAATAAAATATTAAAAGTTAGCGTTAACCATGAATCAAAATCTAGAAAATGTTTTATATAAAAACGTATTAGCAGGAAAATATTTCTATTATTTCATATATATATATATATATATATATATAGTTATATATATATATTATATATATAGTTGTTATATATATATATTATATATATATATATATATATATATATATATTTATTATTATTAAAAATAAATATATAGCTTTCATATATGTACATTTATATATTCTTTTCCTTGTTATATATATATATATATATATATATATATATAGAGAGAGAGAGAGAGAGAGAGATAAAGAGTAGTAAAAAGTTACTGAGTCGCCACTGATATATATATATATATATATATATATATATATATATAGCAGCGAGCATGTTGAATATACTGTATATATATACATACATATACATATATATATGTTGTTGAAGAAAGATATGTGGTGGAGCAGCATGAGCAGTGTTGGGCTATTGGCTACATATATACAGTTGTTATATATTATATGGTTATAAGGTTGCTGGCTAAGGCTGGCTAATATTATTGGCATATACAGCGTATGGCTACAGGCATAAGCATATGATACAGCAGTTGTTATAGCTGTTATACAAGGCTATTGTTGGCTACATGCTACATACATATGCTATGCTGGGATATATGGCTAAGGCTGCTATACATACATTAGGGTCGGGTCGGCTCTGAACCACTCAAAAACAAACAAAAACAATGGTTTAAATTTAAACCAATCAAAAAAATAATAATTTTTGTATTTTTTTAAAGAATTTTATTTTCATATTCTAGTTTCTATCAGCAAAGATCTTAAAACTAATTATATATATATATATATATATATATATATATATATAAGTATATATATATATATATATATATATATATATATATATATATATATATATATATATATATATATATATATATATATATATGGGATAGGGACACTCGAATTACGACCAAAGTTTCGAGTTCCGACCCGAATGCCGGTCGAGGTCAAAACGTGTATCCGCTTGTATGGTTGTAAACAATGACCAGAGATACCCGAGAATTATTCGTAAGAGTCAGTCTGATTCAAGATACGTTTGTTTGCGGTCGCAATTTTGGTGAGCGCAGTAAAGAAGTTAAGGAAGGAAATGAGGAAAGAAAACAATCACGCTCGTGTGACCAATCTCGCTATATGTATAGCATATCGAAATCCATCATCTTGGCAATCTTACGAAGAAAAGATTTGTATAAGGAAGATAGTGTTGCTAAAAGTGTTACTCAAATTAGTACGTCACGATCAACCTTGATAAACGAGGTAGAAGGGCTCCTGTTTGTGTGGATAAACGAAAGGTAGATGACAGATGATAGACTATCTGAGTCTATAATTTGTGAAAAACTAGGGCTATAAAGGCAGATCTCGCAAAGGATAAGCCTCATGGAGGGATAATGGTGAAATAATCTGTACCGGTAACTAGTGGTTTCCCAATTTTAAAGCGATAACTGGGGCTCATAGAGTAGCTAGACATGGTGAAGCAACCAATGCTGATAAAAGGACTGCCGAAAATTAGATACACCACTTCGAAAAGATGACACAGACTTTTCTCTCATCAAGTTTTCAACTCTGATGAAACTGGGCTTTTCTGAAAGAAAATAACCAGGAGAGCATACATTACATACAGTAATGCTAGGCCACAAGCCTATGAATGATAGACCAACCTTACTGCTATGATTCAATGTGAATGGTGACCTAAAGATAAAGCCTCTCGGTGTATCTCTCAGAAACCCCTAGTGTGTTCAGAAAACCTAAAGTCATGAAGAATAGGCTAGGGGTCAACTGTAGATCTAGCTCAAAAGCCTGGTTAAAAAGAGAATTTTATCCTGAGTCGATCAGTGAGGTTTTCTGTTCTACTGCTAAAAATATCTAGAAGACAAAGCCTTAACATTCATGGCTCTTATCGTCATGGACCATGTTCATGCTTACCCAAGAGCTTGGAAGAAAAGTTGGCTGACAAATTCCCATGGCCCACAGTAAAGTTCCTCCCGTATAATATAACTCCTCTACTGTATCCTATAGACCAGCAGATTATAGCTAACTTTAAGAAGTTATATACCAAGAAAATGTTCCAGAAGTGCTTTCAGATGGTGTCAGATACGGATTTAACCCTTACAGAGTTCTGGAAAGAACATTACAACATCCTTTTCTGTGTGGGGTTAACAGAGAAATCCTGGGCCAATGTCTCTCTAAGGACACTGAGATGTGCCTGAAAGAAAGTGTGGCTTAAAATTAAAGAGGAGAGAGAGATTTTCAAACTTTGTAGAGGAGCCTAAGCCCGCAACTAACCCTGCAGTTGACTACATTGTCACTATAGCCGAGTCCATAGGCTTGCAGGTAGACATTGGTGATGTTGAGGAACTGGTGGAGGAGCACTCAAAGAAATTGTCTACGGAGGAACTTCAGCAACTCCTCGCTGAGCAAATAAGAATGGCAGCTGAGGAGCTTTCTGAAAAGGAGAGAATGATCAATAATCAGTGTAGCAAATTTCCACTCTGAAAAAAAGGAAATCCTGAAAAATGGACTGATATACAAACATTTGTAGAGAAGACCCACACAGAATGAGAAAAAGCTAATCGTTGCATTCAATTGCTTAATAACAATGTCATGGCATATTACAGAACAGTGTTGAAGAAAAAACGGAAACAGACAATTTATAGTTCAGAAAAGGTTGAAAATTATTGAGCCAGAAGCAGGTCCCAGTGTTCTACCGACTCTCCCAAGGAGTGAAAGGACACCAGAGAGCCAGATTACTAATGATCTTATGGGAGGGGACTCTCCTTCCAAACAATAGCCACCTTCCATTTCATTCTCTCTCATCTTCCCTTCCTGCAAGCCAAACATGTCAACTTAAATTGTGATTACAGTATGAAATTGTGTTTCTGGTAGGCTAAACACATTTATAACTTTGTGGTGAGTACACTAGGAAAATTATTGGCATTTCAGGTAAATTACGCACATTATACAACCCTTTTTTATTATGAAAATGTTAGATCAGGGGTGCTTTGGGAGGTTCGGATCGCATTATAGGCATTTACATTATTTCTTATGGGAAAAATAGTTTTGACTTATGACCAACTTCGGCTACGACCAGTACTCGCGAACGAACTAAGTTCGTAATTAAAGGGTTCACACACACATTATATATATATATATATATATATATATATATATATTATATATATATATATATATATAATAATATATATTATATATATATATAATATATATAATATATATATATATATATATATATCTATAATATATATATATATAATATATATATACTATATATATATATATATAATATATATATATATAATTATATAATATAAATATATATATATATAATATATATTTATTTATCCGGCGGGCACGGATATCGGCTAGCAGGCGTGTGGGTGGCCGGGCTGAGCATTACGGGTAAGTTCAAACGCTTCAGCGATCTCAAAATAAGGGTTCTTAGCATTGAGAACCCATAATTTGACGTCTCAAACGTCAAAGTCCTCAAATGTTATGTAAGAGAAATTCCCAAGTCAGCTGTCGACATGACGGATTTCACATTAAATTAAAAAGGAACGAACCATAAAAATCTTAACCTTCGCCTCACACCAAAAAACGTAGCATTATATTTCCCTAAGCTAGAAAAAAACAACTTGCAGGGGGCGGCGGCATCCCCTTCCGAGAGTGCAGCCGCACGTATCCTAGTATATGACGAGGCCACATCACGCATAATAAGTATGCCACCTTTGAGAGATACACAAACTTTCTATGACACCCTTAGGAGCATTTTAAGACTTTAAGGGGGGTTCCATGCCTCTTCGGGGGATGCAGACACATGTAGCATCGTCTACGATGAGGTGACACCCGCACCTACATGTATACCAAATTTCAAACAGATACGATATATAGAACGCGAGAACGAAAAATTGACCCTACCCCCCTTGATGAGTCATCTTATTAGAATATATATATTTACAATATCTCCTAGAATCATTTCAGCAGCTTATTTTCAGTCTAACCAATGTCATATCTAATTTTGGGGCTCAGCACCCCCTAAATGGGGGGCCCTACGGGAGGTAATCTCGTCTACGACGAGGTTACCCTATAAAAAGGG
>JABUQX010002706.1:40000-57500 GCA_015478945.1 Trachelipus rathkii | reverse complement strand
CTCCGCCCCTCCCCTACGGGGTATGGAAAACGTCCCCCCCCTCTGTCCCCGTCGGCTCGAGCCCCCTAATTTTTTTTTTTTTTTTTTGCCGTTTTTTTTTAGTAATTTTTTTTACATTTTTATAATAAGCCTTATACGCTGATTTCCAAATATGTAATTGGTTTTTCTGTAAGTGTCGTACTTTTTGAGATATTTAATTTATGAAAAAAAAGTTTTTTTTTACATTTGTGTAATAGGCTTTATACGCTGATTCCAAATATGTAATTGGTTTTTCTGTAAGTGTCGTACTTTTCGAGATATTTCATTTTTAAAAAAATATTTAACAAAAATGGGATTTTTAAAAATTATTTAAAAATACTTCGAACTTTTGAATCATGTCCGTTACCACTGAAATTCATTGTTGGTATCATATAGTAGCAATATATTAAAAAAAAAATAAAAAAAAATTAAAACTGACGGAGTCGTAAAACAGAATAGGACCAATTTCTGAATTGCTTCCTATGAATGAATGAATGAATGAATGAATGAATGAATAATTAATTAGAGCAATGAATAAATTCGTGTATTTTCATTTTATGTATAATTCAAAAATAGTTTTTATTTCATATGCATAAATGTGGCAAACTGGAATACAAAAGAGAAAATTATACAAAAGTTATATTCACCAATGCCTGTTCAAGTGTCTACATAAACTACCTACGTTTTAAACACTCGTACTTATTTTTGGATGTCTTCAATGCATCTAATTTAATTTGCATACTTTTAGATATCGTGTATCGGGACATATCGACCTTTAAACTTGATTTTATTATTCAATCTCTTCATCAGATTGGTGAAATTTATGAAGGTCTTTGCCCTCGATTACTTTAATTATCGTATGAAATTTTTTTAATTTAAAGCTTAAGGCTTAATCTAATAGTAATGCTAGTTAATAGTTATAGCGTTATTAATTAGTGTTAATATTAATGTTAATAGTGTTAGTGATGACAATATTGTTAATAATTAGTATTAAATTTAATGTTATTGATAATAGTGTTTGTGCTGGTTATTGTATTATTGTTAATAATATCAACTTTAATGTTGATGTTAGTAATAACAATAATGCTTATTATGGTAGTGTTCTATGATTCCTTATGTTATATATATATATATTATGTATATATTATTATAATATATATGTGATATATATATTACTGTTTACGTATGTTATATTATATATATATATATTATATATATATATATATATATATTATATATTATATATATATATATAATATTATTGGGAGTTGGCAGGATTTCATTTAGGGGGGGCAAAGATTGAGTGATTATTAATACTTATACTATTAATATTATATATTATATATATATATATATCATTATATATATAATAATATATATATATAATATATATATATTATATATATATATATAGATATGTATATTATGGTATTCAAAATTGCTGTAATATTTCTTTATTTTCTGGCAATTGTTTTTGATGTGTTTGTCTGCAGCTGAATATCAACGGGTACTTCTTCCGTGATTGATTTTGGCAGCCGTTTGGCAGCCGCCAAATGCAATCGACATACTGAAAGTTCTAGCTGAGAATAATGTCAAAAGAATCCAGCTGTATAAAAGTACAAAGCTAGTTGACTGATAAGGTATCCGAAAAACTGAAAACTATATTAATAATTAACCAAAACCTTCTATAGTTTATAATTCTGTAATGATGAATGCATCATTATCTTATAATGATTTTGATTTGTATTTTTTTCTGTTTTTTCTACTAACTAAAACCTTAAATACCCCCTGCACGCCCCCCGTGCACCCCCTGCTACGCCATGTATGTATATAATATATATATATATATATATAATATATATATATATTATATATTATATATATATATATATATATATATAATATATAATATATATATATAATATAAATATAATATATATATATTACCGTTATATATATATATATATATATATATATAATATGATATATAATATATATATATAATATAGATATATATATATATATATTATATATATATATATATATATATATATATATATATATAATATATATTTATATATAATATATATATATATATATATATATTATATATATATATATATTATATATATATATATATATATATATATATAATATACCTATATATATATAATACAATATATATATATAAGCCGCTCGGTAGCTCAGTGGAAGCCATCGTTTCTTCAAGCAGAGCGCGTGGATAATAATAAGTGACTTACGGTGTAGGGAGAATGTGAGCTATTTCTCTCCTTGAGCTTGGCTTCGTCTTTCCCGGACGTTAATTCGGTACACCCCCACCTTGATAAGGGCTCTGCCTGAGAGCGGTGGTTTATCCGTATATAAAAAAAGACAACTTTTTTTTAATAAAGTTTAAAATATGATTGTTCAACGTTTGAATAAACTACACGCAAACTGATTAATATTGATTATCTGGCGATTGCTAACTTTTAATAACCAGACCGAATATTTTACTGAAAAGTGGCAGACATAACTTTTACATGAACATGATTAATGTGTAATAAACTTTTATTTATGTTGATAAAGAATAACATTAAAAGATAGACGCAACAAGTGTACATCACAAAATATGCTTTGGAGATTAAAATTTTTGAATTAGAATGAACTGAGCGTACTTATCGAACAAAAGGACAATAGATGTTTTTCAGTTGAAGATTTCTCTTGTTTTAATGTTGGTTTTGGTTTTTCGTTTTCCGAACTGCTCTTCTGACTACATGAAATAATAAATATATAACAGTAACCAATCGCGATGTAGGCTGATACTTCTTTTTCATTCCTTATTGATATATTTGAGGATTGGTACTGATATAAAAAGATTTCTTACAAATATGCAGTCAAATATCCAATTTTATTTATATAATAATAATATAACTAATATTATATACTTTTATTTCAACTTGTTATATTATATGATATTATATATTATAATATATACATATATACCTAATATATATCCAATATTCCATATAAATCTATTAATCATAATAAATAAAATTATAATAAAGTTAATAAATAAATAAATAATAAAATTATAAAAAAAATTGTAATAAATTATAAAATAAAGAAATATAACCTACATAAATAAAGATTATATTATATTATAATATAATCTATATTATATAATATTATACTATATTTAATATATATATTCTATTCATCATTTATAATAATATTGTAATAAACTTACTAAACTAAAAATCATAAATAAATATCTATTATATAATATAATAAAAATAAAAATATAATAAACATATCAGCTATAACTATTTACTTCTTATATATATCGGAAAAATAATAAACTATCCTAAACTAATAATATACTCATATCTAACTACTATACATAATATATACATATATACGAATAAATAAATCAAATAAATACTCTATACTACTATATCCTATCTTTACTATACTATACCTATCTTATATCCTCTATTATATATAGTATATATATATATATATACCTATCCCCTATATATATTATATACTATAACTACTATATATATACTATACTATATCTTATATATATATACTTTTTATATATATATATTCATACCATATAACATGCCAATCCTTAACTATACTATTACTATATATATATTACTATATTCAGAATTTTCTGAAATACTACTAATCTAACAATTATATGATATATAAACTATATATTCTGCTAAATATAAGGGATATTCCCTACCTATATATCTATTATCATATACTCACCAGGTATTTATGTATTAACTACTACTATCTATATACTATATATACAATATCCTATTTATATATTATTCGTCTCAGCGACTAGGTAGAGCAGCTAGCCTACAACGCGATTCGACGGGCCTTTAGCGTTCGAGCTGGGTGGACCGCAAGAAGAATATGACAGCCACTTCCTATTAGCTCCTAGCTTCTCGTCACCTTCTCAGTTAACTTGTCTAATCCCGATGTAACAACCCACTTCTCCCCAGCGCATTTGTTACGCCGTCCGTGAGCGTTTGCGGGTCTCAAATAATCACTTCCAGGCATCTCGTTCTAAAATGTACTCAGGTAGCCAGCGGATAAAGTCATAGGCTTTGCCACTCCCTAGGTACCTGTTTCTCGATTGGTGTCCGCAGAACAAAGACGCTTAAGTCGTTACTTCTCGTGTGGCAGACTGGTTTATATAATTATAGTACTATATAACTAATTTATATAATTATATTATTATTTAATTATTTATATTATACGAATATTTGATCAGTTATATATACTATATTATAATAATTATAATCAATAGTTTCACTTAGCGTAATAAGGATACCATGACCTATCCTACTATATGATAATATCTAATACTATATATATATATTATATTAATATATATTATATATAATATATTATATATATATATAATTAATTCATATCTAAAAAACTACAAAATCTACAAGCGAAAGGGAATACATTTTTTGGAATATCCTGGTAAAAATTCACATAAGAAAATTAAAAATTATAATAAATAAAAAAAAAATATATTGTATTTAATTAATATTATGATTAATATGATTAGAATGATCCCTAATTAGAGACTTTATTTGAGTTCTACTAGGATAAATTAGATAACTTCTACTCTAAATATTATGCTTTATTACGGGCACACTAAGGGGCTCGATAAGTACCCGAACGGGGAACTTGAGGGAGTGAGAGAGGTGTGAGTCGGCTAATTGTCCATATAACGCACTGCAGCTGAAGGAAGACTAGATAGAAAGTGAGGTGTAATCTTTAACACTGTTTTCGAATCAAGCCGCCTATCTCTGACACAATCCGACGGGTCTGAAGAGTTTAATAAACGAGTGAGTTTGAGACTCTACCCGAGGATTCGAGTTTCCTTTTGAACTTGTAGTCACTCCGTACACGAGCGGGTGCATCCAACACGAATAGTTCATCCTGCCTGGGGGCGTAAACATTTTGCCACATGCGTGGCAAAAACGGAAACGTTTTGGCGACCACGGCCGTGAAGTTGCAACACAGAGCTACACTACACACATGACACAAGTTCTATACTACTCTTCACAAACGACGTAAAACCACAACATTTCGGTTCTTAAAATACCAGAGCTTTCTAGTCACCAACATTTACCATATAATTATTACAATATTTTTTTTTTTACCCATATCATCTATTGGAATTACCCCACACGAGAATATCCCCACAAACACCATAGCATACTCAACCCTAATCCATGCGAGAGCTCTACCAGACTTGCACTGTTGGCTAAAACCAGAAGATAGGTCTAATGATTTACTTTCGCATCTTGAATGAGATATTCAGGTACGTATAACTCTTTCCTGATTCCTAGAATAGTCGACTTTTATGATTTGAATTTCCTTCTCAGAATTTGTGGTCAGTTTTTTGACCTTGAGGTATGGGTTTACTTTTTATCTTAAACATTTTGTAGCAAATAATATTACTGTTAAAAATTAATTAATATTACATTACCTTTTAAAGAGTTTAAATCAATAAAATCGATTAGATCACTTAATATTTCATTTAATATTAGATATCACATTCAATTCATTAATTAATAATCAGGAGGGTTAAAGCGAGTTTAACCTATAATCACATTAATTCATTGTTCATATCATCTTTTCTTTTATTTCAATTTAAGAATAACGAGATTCAAATTTCCATCATTAATTAATTAATTATATTAAAACATTAATTCATTAATTTAGATCATCATTTAATTCATTAATTTAGAACACTTTAATTCATTATTATGCATCACCAATTAATTCTTTAAATTACATATTAATTAATTAATTTAAACCACTTATTAATTTATTAATTTATATCACTTACTAATTCATTAATTTAGATCACATTAATTTTTTAAATTTAAGATTATTTACTTACCTAATTATAATTTATAATCAATTTTTAATCATTAAAATTTAATATACTTACTTACAAATTTTAAATTTATTATTTTAATCTTATTTTATTTTAGCACCTTTTAGAAATGAATGCTTATATTTCAAGTAGTTTTTGTAATTCATGTAATTGTAATGATTTATTATTTATTAATTTAGATCATTTATTAATTTATTAATTTCGTCACTTATTAATTCATTAATTTAGATCACCTATTAATATATTAATTTACATAATTTATTAATTTATTAATAAATTTTGCTGCTAGTAAGAGGTTCAATTTCCTTGACATCTGTCGTAAAGATAGCTACAACTTTAAATTGTATATTTATTTATAGAGAGAGAAAAAAATTTACTTTACGAATTCCATTTAGTGCATAAAAAACGTATTCTTTTGTATTTGTAATTTGCGACGTTTAAATTGCTCCTAAATACTGCTTCAGATATCGAATAATAAAAAGGGAATGTTCGTTGGCATAAACATCGTTTGTAAGGAAATTAAAGGTAACTAATGTTCTCTATTCAATCGGAAATCAAGTAAAAGCTGATTGAAATTTGATTGCTGTATTTATCTTGAGACTCCAACAATTTCCAATCATTCTAGGGTATGTAATGTTCTAGTAATACAGATATCATAATCGATTTATCTGTTTTCTTCTCTTTCTGGTGCGTGAATTTGCTTCTCTTTATACCGAATTCGAAGGTCTTCGTTAAGGAATAATATAATATTCCTTTGGTAATCCTTTGAACTGTATATCCCGAATAATCAACATTTTCTTCTTATTCTCATGTACTTGTTAAATTAAATTAGGTGTGTATATTTACTTATTTGCTCTAAGAAATTTATCTTCTATAGAACAAAGAATTAATAAATAATAATAATAATTAATTAATATAATTAATCATATATTAATAGATAATAAATAATTTATATTACATATATGCTTATAATAATAATAATAATTAAATAAATA
This sequence comes from Trachelipus rathkii, assembly GCA_015478945.1. Taxonomy (NCBI): domain Eukaryota; kingdom Metazoa; phylum Arthropoda; class Malacostraca; order Isopoda; family Trachelipodidae; genus Trachelipus; species Trachelipus rathkii. The sequence goes on along the minus strand of JABUQX010002706.1, from coordinate 50,543 downwards.
TATAATAAAATAATAATAAAATAATAATAATAAAATAATAATAATAATAATAATATATAATATAATAATTAATAAATAATAATAATAAATAAATAATAAAAAATAATATATATATATATATATATCTATTATATAATATTACTATATCATTATATATATATTATTATATATATATATTATTATATATATATATTATATATTATATATAATATATATATATATATATATATATATATAATGTATATATATATATTATATAATATATAATAATATAAATAATATATAAATATATATATAATATATATATATATATATATATATATATATATATATATATATAAGGGGCTGTATTACGAGTTCTTGAAAAAAGAAATGGGAAAGAAGATATCCCACTAGAAGGGCGGATAAAATAGAGCACTCTCCTAATCGAAGGATAACTTACTTTACTACGATACAATTGGCTTGAAAATTTGTAATATAAAGGAAAGAAGGAAAATAGATGAAGAATATTGCAGATTTTACTGGTAAAGTGCATGAAGGAATGAATAATCATGATAGTAAAGTCTGGATAAATAATTGTTAATGTTTCTTAGGAAATCTTCCCTCTTCACCCCTTTCCTTTTTCAGGTTTCCCATATTATTACCTGAGATTTCATTTTACTAAGTGCATTGGATCCTAACAACTATGAATGTTAGGATAGCAAGTGGCTAGGATGACATTACTCCAAACGAAATTTGAAGGAGTGTGTTTTTGCGCTGGCGCCCGCGGCTGCACCCGCGGCGGCGCAAGCGCCGACCCAAGTTCATCTAAACTCTCCCTTTGTCTCAATACTAAAACATCCCTCAATGCTGATAGTGGTGGGTTTCAACCTTATTCCGAAGAAAGGTAGTCACTCTGAACCTTCTAATTATCGGGATATAGTTTTCGCTTGTATTTTGTTAAAGATCTTTGAAACCATCCTCAACTTTTATTTCATTTATCATCTGGAACCCTATTCCATTCTTTAAGACCATCAGTACGGCCTTTGAAGCTTGTAATCAACTGGTGATATACTTCCCTATTTCATTGATTTATGATCTTTTGTCCATAGGGACTATGGAGAGTCTTGCGTTTTGGCTATTTACATAGCCAAGGCAGGATATAACATGCGGTTCTTCTTTTAGAGTTCCCTTCCTTTGGGTTTCGTAATTTTATTTGCTTACTGATGATATAAAGCGTTCCTTTACATCTTATCTTACCTACCACTTCCGATTGGGCCACGTCTTCTTTCTCTGTCAATAGTGGTGTTTCTCAGGGTGCTTTCTTAACTCTTCTATTACTCTATTTTTTACATTTCATCAACGATTTTCACTGTTGCTCATCTAACTTTATTGATAGTGTGTCAATAATTTGACATTCCATTCTTCTATTCATTTAAAATCTAATCCTTCATTATGACCGAGATTTGCTTTTTATCTTAATGTTTTTGATTCATTTCCTTTTGATCTCCTCATTGTTGTGAAATTAACTTAAGTAAATCGCACTCTAAAAGAAACCTCCATATTTGTTTATCTCTTTTTATGGCTCTTTCATCTCTTCAGTTGAGAATATAAACATCCTTGGAATAAATATATAATTTTTGTTTTGTTTTGGGAATCCCAAATCTCAACAGTTGCTAGGGAGTTCCGAAAGAATCTGTAGTTTTTTGTTTAGATTACATGTTTCTTTCCGTCTTCTCAGTTATTCTAACTATTCAAGTGTTTCGTCCGCCTTTGTTTTGAGAACTATTATTATCATATCTTGTAGGGGGTGTGACTTCATTTTCATCCGTTTTTGATAAGATCAAGTGCAATGTCAAGAGATTTAGGGAAATGTTTTGCACCATTTAATTCAATTACCCCTTTATCTATGGAACTAGGCCCTGGTGCTCTTTATCACTTTTCCTTAGGTACTACTACTACAGCGGCAAGTACTTGAGTGAGATGACCAGTTGTATGCCTAATGCTCTCTCTGCACATAGGGTTGTAAAGGTCTTCCCTTGAATTTTCGTGTTGATGTTACTAGCAATTCAAAGTTTGTTCGTTGTGGTGCCTCTTTCTTTCCAGTTAACTCTGTTCTATGTGCTCAATGAAATTATTTTTCATTATTGGATGGAACTGTAAAAATTTCATTCTTTTATTTTAATCCTTCTCATCTTGACTTCAAAGAAGGTTAAGATTTAGAACCACGTTATAAATAATTTGTACAATCGTTTATGAATTATCTCTCCTTCTCCTCTCTCCTCTCATCTCTCTTCTCTCTTTCTCACTTTAATCTTTTGTAGAGTGATGTAGCTGTGCATCTAGTCTTATTCATTTATTTGTAGTTTAAATTATCGATATATTAACTTAGTGAGGTGATAGCTTTGTGAATAAATATATATATTATATATATTATACTATTATTTATATAATATATTATATTATAAATTTGTAAATCGGTTTATTACTTTTTAATATTTAAAATTTTTATATACATTATTTATAGTAAATATTTTTATTTCTTATTATAAAAGAATTAATACTTATCATATTATAAATTTTAAATTTAAAATTAATAATTATTATAAATATTATTATTTTTAAATTATTACTATAATTATAATAATTATTATTTTAGAGAGTTATGCAATTTTAACTGCAAATGCGACCATGATTTACCCGTAATTTGAATGACCAATTTTACTCCGCACTCCGGCGACGTTATTCACGTGGACGGAACAACGGGATTTAAGAAGAGAAATCCAGAAAACCAGTTACTGAAGTAGCAGCCAAGAAATTCAATTAAGCACACCACATTACTATGTTCAATTATCAATATCCGCTATGGTGCTACCTGCGGGAGGGGGTGACTTTTCGATGATATATTTTATTGTTGATAACAGTACCTTAAGTTAAATTCATTTGTTACTAATGCAATTTTGAAATACGATTTTCATAACAGAGCACCACTGTAGCTCGAGAATTAAAACTAGGAAAAAAAACGTTATAATAAAACAGGAATCATAGAATAATAAAAGAAACTAGCGCAAGAATTACGCTATTATATTTCTTATCCATCTAATTTATAGATAAAAGTGACACGGTTATAGCATTAAATTTGTGCTCAGGCCCTTTCTCTTCTGTGCGCTTTAAGATAAAACTTCGCGCAACATCGACACCGTAAAATTTTCCTACGCCCAACTACGATCAGATTGTTAGCGTTAGATTACTAGGAACACCGTAGAAAAAACAATCTTCGATTCGGCAAGCAGGTACATGGATGCATTGGCGTCTTTTAAGTATATATAATTTCTATTTTTATAATACTTTATTTGTTATTAACCTACTCCACATTATCTTAATGTAGACATTAATATTTGTTAAATGTCCTCATTTCACAAATGGCTAATCCTTGCAACAGTTAATTGCGTGCCAGTGATGGAAAATTTGCTGGTCACAATTTTCGTGACCTCAATTGTTATTATATTGGGGCTACATTTCATATATATATATAATTATATTATTTATATTAATATATATATTATTATTATATATTATAATATTATATATATATTATATATATATTATATATATATATATATATTATATATATAAATATATATTATAATATATATATATATATATTATAAATGGTTTCTTTTCCCCTTATAGGAGGCCGTTTCATTAAAAATTCCTTATATACAAACAGAAGAGGAGGAGTCCTCTTTCATAGGGTAAGTTATACATGAAACAGCAACATAAAAACTTGTTTTTAATTACAATTATTTTATATTCATCAAATCTCAGCAACATCACGGGTAGGGGGTAGAAACCCTGAAGACATAGGATTCTGTTATGCATTAATATATCCCAATTTTAGTTCATTTAATAATTATTTATATATTAACATTGTCATACGCCTGTTAACAACCACCTTGGTTAACTTTTTTGCCCGTTTCATTACAAATACTTTAATCTCCAAGGTTATGATGAGCGAGTAGGATGTATTTTGGGTCAGAGTTCTCCAATTTTTAAATATATAATATATATATATATATAATTATATATATATATATATAATATATATATATTATTATATAATAATATATATATATATATAATTATATATATATATATATTAAATATATATATGCAACCAGAGTTCGTTTGTTCGCACTACAAATGCTTCTTGAAAAATAAGCACCATCCGAAGAAGGAATGGAGTGGAGAAGAAGTACTGCATAAGGTTGCCCCCTTCCTCATCTCCTGTGTGGAGGTGCGATCCGTGGTACATCATCACTTGGCCATCTTCGGTTCTCGGCTCTGAAATTGTCCCGTTCAGAATTTTTCCTAGTTTAAGCCCGGTGTATGTTCACCAAATCCTTTTAATAAGCAACCGATCAGAGAAATATTAAATCCAGGTTCCAGAACTCATATCTGCCCAAAATGTAAATATATCATCACCAGATGAACGGCATCAACAGAAAGTTCAAAACATCTGCCAACTCTGGTTCCACTTAAAGTGCACAAATCTACAAACCCCCGAACACACAATCGGTATTCCTTCAACTCATGCGGAGACTCGCATACTGAAATCGCATCCCTCATCCGCATAATTCAACCAGTATACTTCAGTTCAACATCAACTGTATAAAGAATAAACATGAAGAACTCCTCAGCACCTTAATTAATTCAATATACAAATAGCACTACATACAGGAATCTAACTCACACCAAAACTTACCTCTCTGAATTTCCCAAATTACACAAATCCAAGACAAGGAAAAGTTCCATCCAAACATAGCCTAGTCACTCTCATACGACAAAAATATTCCAATCAATATTGAAAAAAAAATCACAACACAACTAATTATGAACAATGAACCAACATCCACATCCAATGAATAGAAGTAAAATCCATAAAAAAGTATACAAAATAATAAACTATTATATCCTACCAACTACCTCTCAACACTGCCCTAGGAATTATGCCCCAGATTTATCCCCCTTAACAACTTGATACTGGCCGGGGACTTCAATGCCCATCATCTCTCACGTTTTAGCACACACACACATACACCCACAGCAAGAGGTGAAACACTCATATTCAATCTACATGCACTTAGTATCCTTAAAAATAGAAACCAACCTACTCGACAACCAAATCAATATAATCAAAACTCCATATCTCCCGATATTTCTCCTTCTGTTCCACCCAAATACAAGTTGCAGCAACACGGCAAACATTTCATGCTCTCTCCTCTGATCATATTCCAATATTAATTGTAATGCAACATAAACACCTCATACACACATCTTTAAAAAAAAACTTACACCAACCACAAGAAAGCTAATTAGCAAGCTTACACTGAATCTATAGAACAAGAACTTCAATCTTTAAACATAGTCAACTATCCGTCGCTTGACAAAGCAATGCAACGCTACAATAAAACTATATTTTAAAAAAAAATAAAAAATACATCCCCCAGGACTACCGCAAACATTTTAATGCCAATTTTTCACCAGAAACAGACACCCTAATAAAGCAAAGAAAGTCCCTCCGGCAAAAAGACAACCTAATCAAGAGCAAATAAACGTATTCAGAGTCCTCAACAATAGAATAAATTGCTTAATCGACTCAAACAAGAATAAAAATTGGCAACATTAAACCGGAACATGAAGTCATAAAACCAATAAAATAAAATATTCCTAACAATAAAAAATTTACACAGCACAAACCCAACCTCCACCAATACACGAAGCCATCTGTAAATCTCTCAGGCGAGCACAAACGTGGGCTTTAAAGAGAGGAAGATTAAATACAGTTGGAAAAACAGAAGATAGCAAGGAGTTCCAGAAATCTAAAATCTAAAATATACAGTAATTACAACTACATTTAAAAAAGCCAAATCAAAATTTTATTCTCCAGCACAAACACAAACTACAATGAAAAAAACCTTTCTACCCATACCACACATAAACATAAAACACATTAAAAAATATATACCTAAAAATGTCACTTTAATTCCATTCAATAATATTATTTTAAAAAAAGTACTTAGACCTCCTAAAGCCCCCAATATAAATCCCCCTGCATATACAAAATACCGTTCACCAATTGCAATCTTAATTACATAGGTGAAACTACAGATTACAATAGACGGTTATACCAGCACAAGAACGCCCTACACACAGACAATCAAAACTCTGCTCTCACTCAACACGGCCAAACAAAAAAACACCACATAAATCCCAACAATATGAACATTATAAAACACATAAACAACATTAACGAAATAAAAATATCTGAAGCATTCTTAATACAGAACATCCCTAATTACAATCAATGCCCTGGAGACTACAAAATCAATAGTTTGCAGAATGCAATTATGCACACCTCGCTTTTTTACAAAGGACTTTTGAACAACCAAGTAGAAGACTGAATTCTTTACTGGTACATAAATCACATATCATCTGCATATCAGTAAATATGGAATCAATTCTATTATTCTTCTCCCTTTAGTATTAGTGCCTTTATCTTGTTGATATTGCTATGTATCAGATTAACATGTATAATCCTCTAGAGCCGTATATTTCTTATAATTCTTGTTCTTCTTTTTCTTTTTTCGTGTAACATATATGATACTTGATTTCTTTAGGCTCATATTTTTCCTTGATTATAGTACAAAAGGCTTTTGCACAATCATGTTGAAACTGACCCTTGCAAGCCATATTCAATTATGTGAGGCAGAGTCTACAAAATACTTATTTTCTTACATGTTTTCTTTTCTTGATGTTTCATATAACATAAGGAATTATAAAATTCCCGATCACATTTATGACATTCATGGAATACACCATCATGATCAGATGATCCTCTGCATTTATAATCTAAACTTTGTCTACATCCATAATGTTCACGGTCTAGTTTTTGTGCGATATTATAATTTTTCAATTATAACAATAAGTACAAAAGATACGGTTCCTATATGCTTCCTTTTTCTTAGTATTCTCCAAACATTGCTTTCATTTATTTTCAGGTACAGCATAGTAATGATTTTTTCCATCAATGCAAATAATATACAAAGGATCGTCTCTGCTCTCATTGGATGGAGTATAAAGTATTTTAACACCTTGGCCTTCAGGACCAAATACGATTATCTTGCCTTTTCGATATTCTCGATTTTTCCAAAGTCAGTGATTATGAAAAAATCTGAATATTTTAAACCACAATTTTTAGCTAATGTTTTTGCTGCTTTCTTAATTGTAGAAGAATAAATACCTTTTCATTCTACACATTCATTTACTAGTTTCCTAAACAGAACGACAGCGTTGAAAGCACACCCAGCGACTCCTTTCTCAACATGAACTTTAGTAATGTGACGTTGTTTGAAACTGATGTTTCGTGTGAATTTTCGTGTGACGTCGTGTTCACAACAAATCAGAGACAGTTATGTGCGTACGTAAGATAATCTGATTTATGAACTGTAAGTCTACATTGTGCAGTTACTGTTTAATTATGTTAAGGAAAATTAGTCTGGATTAGGATAATTAGGTTAAGTAAGGTTAACTCGTTTGAGGCCTTAATGTAATAAGAAAAATTTTTACACCCGACGCAACAGGTCAAATTATAACTATGATGTCTATATCTTCTATAATGAGAGTTTATTACAATATTTGACTAAATTTTGCAAATGTTTTTGTAATTTATCAATAGTCCACCGGTGAACAAACGGCACACAGGTTATCTCGTATTCTCACAGTGCCAAGTGCCACACAGGTAGTTCACCATTTTTCCTTCTTCGATTGAAATTTAAATGGTATTTTCCTTAGAAATTTATTGAAATAAAAGTTTGCTTCAGAAAAAAGCTAGTTTTGTTGCATAAACTCTGAGAATAATCTATGATCATTTAATTGTGTTTGTCAATAAATCCTGTTGGTGTACCACTTGTCTCGCCACTGGTGCCAGGAGCTCACCCGGTGGTCATTTTTTTGTGTAACCTTGAAAGGTGGATATTTTTTCGTCACATTGGAAAATATCTTTTATATTTGGATTTGCACCCTAGGAATGATTGTTCTTCCTCCACGAAAAAGGATTTTTAAAAAATTTTTGAATTTGAAGAAATAAGAATTAACCAAAGTTAGAGAAAGAAATAGAAGTTGTATTTAAACCAGGGTTGGCATTAAAAAACCCGCCCAAAAAAATACAAAAAACAAAACAAAAAACCCACCTAATAAAACAAAAAAAGTCCAGCTGCAAGTGGGTTTTTTTTTTAAATTAAAGCTATTATTTTCAGAAATATGAGAGATATTTTTTAAAATTATTAATGTACAATAAAATCAACTATATTATGTTTCATTATTAGTGAGCCTAGCTGTATTTTATTCAAGATTTTCACTGATATTCCTTTTAAATATATGAAATAAATAAGAATGTAAAAAATTAATTTTTAAAATTAATACAAAAAAGTACTAATGAATGTATCTTTAAATTTTATTGACTAGAACAGTGGTCTCCAAAATGGGGTACGCTAAGGTGATACTCAGGGGTACGCTAAAGAAGTAGGCTCATATATATATATATATATATATATATATATATATATATATAATATATATATATATATATATATATATATATATATATATATATATATATATATATATATATATATATATATATATATATATATATATATATATGATCATATATATATATATATTATATATATATATATATATATATTATAGACCTATAGGGGTACAGCTAAGAATTATTTTTATCTTAGGGGTACGCGATCAAAAAAGTTTGAAGATCACTGGCAAGAAAATAACTAGATTCCATTATTAAAATTACTAAATAAACTTTTCAATAAATAAAAAAAAATCTTTCATTTTTGGTTATAAATTTACTTGAATATATTTGGAATTTCCATTATGTCATAAATTTATATAGTATGTAATAATGCATAAAACTAATTTGTAACATTGGATTGACTTACGTCAGTGAATGAATCACATTTTCCAATTTTATTTCACATTGATAATTATCTTGCCGTCTAACCCGTCTTAGAAATTTGTGTATCCATACAAGTTTTTGAGCTTTTTCTGACCCAAGTCTATTTTGAACTTTTGACCAAACAAGACCAAAAGTAGAGAAAATTTTTTTCAATCTCCCAGTTTTAACATAAATAATTTAAAAAGCCAGATCTGGTGGGTTGGTGGGCAGCCCAATTTAGAGGTATCCAGTGCAAACCTGCCTAGTTTCTAAGTAACAACTACTGAACTATTGGTAGCTAACTTACTAATTCCCAGAGCCTCAAATTATGATGATGACAATGTTCGAATTTAAATAATATAAATTTAAATATATTACTTAATTACTTTACTTAAGATAGTCCTGTTATGTCATTACTATCAATAATCTGTGACAGTATCAATACCATTTACCTATACAAGTTTCACAAATTAGGAAATGACATTCATTCAACAGTGGGAATTGGACAATGTCTGTTACCAAATTATATATTTAATTTATAAATTTTATAACTATTTATTAATTTATTTGTCAAAGAATACTGAAATGACATTATGAAAAACAAATTCAATTATTGACGATTTTATTTTTTCTTCAAAAATAAAAATAAAAAAAAAGCCAATAAAATCCCCCAAAAAGCTCAAAACCCCACTGGGCTGGGTTTTCTCCAACCCTGATTTAAACGTGAGTTTGTTACAATAAATGCAAAAAAAATATAATTAAATATGACTTTAACCACTTAATCAATGAATCACGAATAGGAAATGGGATATGATTTTCAGTTTTGATTTATTGATCTGTTAACTAATTGATATTTTTAATTAAAAAAAAATAAAAATTTTAGCAAAAACTTAATATAATTTTAATACATTTTATGTTATGTTCGTAAAAAGAACTTATTTTATGTAATGTTTATACAAAGAACTAAAACTTTATGGAAAAATGATACTTAAATATGATTTTAACCGCTTAATCAATGGATAACGAATTATGATTTTGAAGATTTGATTTATTGATCTATTGATTAATCGATATTTTTAATAAAAAGAATAAAAATTTTAGTAAAAACAAAATGATTTTAATAAATTTTATGTTATGTTCATACAAAGAAGTTATTTTTATGTATTGTTTATACAAGGAACTTATTTTTATGTGATGTTTATACAAAGAACTAAATTTTTATGTTGTTATACAAAAATGAAAGCAAAATATGACTCAAAGTAGTAACACAAGGCCGAATGGGAGAAGGTGGGGTAGGGTGCGGTGCTTTCGCTACTGCTTTAATGATTTGGGGTCAACAAAGTACATATTTTTAATAAAATATTTTAAAAAATTTAGTTAAAATACAAAATGTTTTATAATTTTTTTTAAATAAAAAAAATTTTTTAAATAAAAACTTTTAAAAAAAAATTAAAACTAAATAAATAAATATTTATAAATTAAAATTTTAAAATAAAAATTTAAAAATAATGAAAAAAATTTTATAAATAAAAAGTTTTAAAATAA
>JABUQX010002706.1:12500-15000 GCA_015478945.1 Trachelipus rathkii | reverse complement strand
CCATCTGTCAAAAGTGTAACCAGGTCCGGAGGAAACACATCTCACTTTTTTACTCTTCTTGTCTTTCTAACTCTCAACTGTGCAGAACAATTCTGAAAATTTCATCCCTGGAGGATATCTGGAGAAGGCCGGAGGCGTCGGCTGAGTACCTCTGGACGCGGTGTGACCCCTCCCATGAGGGGGTGGTCAGGGATGAGAAGGTAGGTAAATATATATATATAATATATAATATATATTAATATATATATATATATATATATATTATATAATATATATCTATATATATATATATATATTATATATAATATATATATATATATATATATATATATATATATATATATATATCATAGGTGACATATGAGACCAAATTTGGAGGCGGAGAAGCGGTGACCTTTACTCATAGACCTGTCTTTGGAGGGCTGTGATTAGCTGCTGGAAATATCACGTCACAAGTTCGTTGGGTGTACTTAAGGTTTTACATGTGCAGTTAATATTTTGTATGTGTACTTAATGAGGGTGTTCACTTAATTGTACTTAATGATTGTTGGTTTATGGTGTACGTGACTTATTCCATGTGGTATTTTATTGTTATTGTTGATGACTTTAGGCTGTCACGCACTGGAAAGAACACACACACACAGGAAGACAAGCAGACAAGAATAGTTGACGTGGTTGAATGTGCTGAAAGCCAATGAAGAGGTCTCGAAAAAAAACGTGTATGAAAATATATATAAGAAGGAAAAAAATGACAAAGTTGCATACGTTGGAGGACGAAAAAGGTAAATGAACTGTTAGAAGGAGGATGAACTTGGACTTACAGGAAAATAAAAAGCTTTTCTGGAAGGAAATACCAAAGGTTATAAAGGGAATCTTCATTGAATACTGAATGGCCTTTTTGTGGCTGATGAAATGGATGTGAGAAGAATGTGATGGGAATACCTCGAAAACCTGCATAACATTGGCAGTAATAAAGAGGTGATAGTGAATGTGTGTGTGTTTTACGGTGCAAGGAGATATAGGGGCTTTGGGGATAAGGTAATTGGTTGGGAGGATGTAATAAGTAGAGGGAGAAAGTTGAAGTGGTAAATCTGCAGGTTTAGATGAAATTACTGCTGAAATGATCAAGAATGGTGGCGAGATTGTGATTGATTGAATATGGAAGTTGTGTAACAAAGAGTTTGTGGAGGTATAGTTCCGCAGGGTGGGATGGGGTCTGAGTTGTATGACAAACCGAGTGCGTACGGCCCGACCCGTGGAGGAGGAGACGGCCGCCGAAGGGTTGGAGGATAACAGTTATAGTACACTTATATAAGGGTAAGAGAGATAACGGAAACTGTAGGAACTATAGGGGAATTAGTTCATTGAGTGTTGCTGGAAGAATATATGCTGGTATTTTGGTTGAAAGGGTGCGTAGAATGACGTAGGGACTAGTTGTCGAAGAACAATGTGCATTTAGAAGTGAAAGAGGATGTACATCGTAGGTCAAATCTTCACACTGAAACAAATGATTAAGAAAATGAGAAAGAAGATTAAATTGTATTAATATTTTACGGACTTGCAAGAGGCGTATGACAGGATTAATAGGGAAGCTCTGTAACAGGTGTTAGTCATATATGCTGTTTTTGTTAAGATTCTTAATGGAATCAAAAGTATGCATGACGATAGTGAAGCGTGTGTAAGAATAAATGGAGTGGAAAGTTAAGGATTTAATATTAACAGTGGAGTGTGGTAAGGATGTGCTATGTTTCCTTGGCTATTTATGTATATGAATGGGGTGATGAAAGATTTAAAGGTAGGGTGGGCTATGAATGGTGTTGAACTGATGGAGAATGGAAGGAAGGGGAGGGTGCCCTTCTTATTGTAAGCTGATGATTTGGTTTTATTCAGTGAATCTGAGGAAAGTTTGAGTGGGAATGGTTGAGAGGTTTGGCAAGATGTGTAAAAGGAAGAGTTTGAAAGTAAATGTAAATAAGAGTAAGGTGATGGAAGTGAGTGAGGAGAGTCCGTTGTATGAAAGCATGTTGGAAGGTGAGCAATTGGAACAAGTACCAACGTTTATATATTTAGGCTACATGTTGGATGAAAAGAGAATATATGATGCAGAGTGTAGTAGGAAAGTTGTGAATGGTAGGATGGATAGTTTTGGGGGCGAGTTAGGTGTGAGAAGAATTGATAAAATAAGGAATAAACGAGTTAGAGAGTTGTGTGATTTGAACAAGGCGTAAGTAAGAGAATAAATGAGAGTGTGTTAAGATGGTTTGGTCATATGAAAGGGTGGATGATAGTCCGTTGGTTAAGCGGATGTATAGTGGTAAGTGTGCTGGGAATCGACCGGCTGGGAGACCGAAGACAGAGTAGATTAAGTCAGTAAATAAGTGTCAGATGGAGATGAATGTGAATGTAGCAGAGGCGAAAAGGAAAGAGCATAATAGGAGTAGAAGTGAATGACGGTGCTTTGTAAGGGGTCATGGCTGTGCGCCTCTTCCAGAGAATAAAC
>JABUQX010002706.1:0-5000 GCA_015478945.1 Trachelipus rathkii | reverse complement strand
TGATGACGGTAAAGCAGTAATTCTAGAAAAAAATTTAAAAAATTTACATTATTTTAAAAAAACTGATACACTTACCTTTACTATTTTTATTTTCATCAGCAAGTCAGCTGGTTTTATTCTTTGTGATTGAGCAAATTATCCAATCACTTATATTATTAAAATCTTGATATGCCCATAATAAAGCTTTCTTTCTCGATCGAAAGCCATTGCTAAAGGCCGGAAGAAGTCTTTCTTTGCCGCCATGGTGTTTTGCTAGAGAAAGGGTTACTCCTTTTTTAAATAAAGGAAAACAAGAGATAATGGATTTGGACGTTTTGCATCGGAATGGTTATTAAACTTTTCAATAGTTTCACACTTTACTAAAAGTTGGCTCTCCAGTGATTTTGTTACATGAAATCGAATTAAAGCTATGGCTCAGCATAGAACGAATATTCTTTCTAAGGCCTATTCCTAAATTATAGATTAGCTCATGTTTTAAGTTTCTTTATGTCAATGAAAAGTGGACACTTTACAGGTTTCATTTAATTTTCTCAGGAAAGATGGAATCCATACTGAGGAACTATTGTCCGGCAGAAAATAACGTGGGGCAACAATTAAATGCTCCTGAGAAATGTAAATCTATCTTTTATCCGACAAATAATTGAGAGATGATTATAGAGTATTTGGCAGGGTGTTGTAAAAGAGTGTTTGATAACAGTAACGTAGATACAGAGCAAGGTTATTGGTTTGTGAGTGAAGACAGTCCTCGGTGCGGCGTTATGTTGGATGGTGAGCAACTGGAAACAAGTGTCTGAGTTAATTATTTAGGGAAATATGTTGGCATGAAAAGGGCACCGGAGTGATGAGAGTCTGTAGTAAGGAAACCGTTGTGAATGGAAGGAAGGAGTCGTGCTATTAAATCCTTGGTAGATGTAAAAGGACTAACGAGGTGTGAGTGCGCTGTACGTGTCTTGCATGAGCTTGTTGTTTACTGTGTTATGTTACAGAAGTGAAACTTATGGCTGGAATAAGAGGTATAGATCTAAAGGCTACAGATCGCGCTGTTCCCGGATGGACAATCATCAGGGTTGTTGTTAGGCTGTGGGACGAATGACTAAAATGAGAATGAACGTATTTAGTCCGTGTAAGTCGAAGCATGTGGTGTGAAAGAAAGGACACGTAACATGACCGAGAATAAACGAGAGTACTTCGAGATTGTCTTGGTTCATGTGGTAAAGGATGATGAATAGCGTCGTTCTTGGTTTAAACTAAGTTGCTATTAGGTGTGCGTGAGTCGTTGGGAATCGACCGGGCTGGGAGACCGTAGAAGGCAAAGTGGATTGAGTCAGTAAAGAGAACGCAATGCAGAAGGGAATGTTGAGTTTGGCAGTGAGGCGAGCAAGAAAGGCTTGCATAATAGAGTGAATTTCGGGGTTTTGAGTGGTATGGTTGCTGGTTTTGTTCAGGGGCGGCATGAAACACCCCCGACAAATGACGACGATATGCCGACGGGAGGGGTAAGTACGCACGTCCCTTGAAGCCCTAGGCGTGGAATTTTTCAGACTGGCGACGGTTCTCCACTTGAAGCGATTAAAGGGGGCGGTAAGGTCTGCGACGCACCCCACGCCCACTCTCGATGGGCTTTCTTTTCGACTTACGTCATCTTCTACTACCTTTCTGTTCCGGTGTGTGTTACGCAACACTCTTACACACAATACTTGGGTGACAAAGCCCGCATAATAATCACAATAATAATAATAATATATCTCGAGCATAATATATGATAATAATAATAATAATAAAATAATAATAATAAATAACTAATAATAATAATTATAAGACTAAAAATAATCAATCAATAATAATAATTAATAAAATAACTAATATAATATAAATACTAATACTGACTATTACTATATTATATATATATACTATATATATATACTACATATATATCTATAAAATATATATATAATATATATAGTTATACTATAGTATATATATTATATATACTATATATATGCCACATCTGACTATATATATATAATAATATTATATTATATATACAAGTTCATATTATATCTCTATATCTCACTATCTACTTTAAGTTAATGAAAACTTACCGAAACTCTGCTCATCGGCAGAACCATATACCATGTAAAATCAGCACAATAGAAAAGCGAGAACTGAATTTTTTCTATATCGACCCCATGTTATATCGTTATTTTTCGAAAATTGAGTGAGACAGGCCCCTTGCAACGACAGTTTTCCTATTGAGTATAATGTTAAACCATCTTAAAAACACTTGTGCAAAATTATTATCGTTCAATCGACCAGCAGAGGATACGTTTTAAGTTAAGTTGCATTAAATGCAACGCGAGGAAAATCGAAGCCTTATACATACTTCTATACGCTATATTATATATAATAGTATATACTATATAGTACTATAATATGATATATATAAGATGATAATTTACTAGCTATATTATCATATATATAAACTATATCATAAATATATATAGTATTATAATATATCTCTATATATTATATATATGAGTAAATGTGAAATGAACTGACAAATAATTCAAAAAAAAACAAAGATATCGAATATTTGAAAAAAAGTGGTCGTTGCAAAAACATGCAACGAAGGCAGGAGCCGCCACCTGATTTATTGGGGGTCTGACCCCTTTTTTCCCCATTAGCCTCAATGTGCAAGAGAGTAGCTGGGCTTTGTCTAGTTCGTCAAAAAATCAAAAAGTCATAAAGCCGGGGGCCAAATGGGGGGACCTTTTTTTTGACACGGGATTTTATCAACCCTCCGAATCGCCGGTGAACACAGACTGTAAAAAAAGGCCATTTTCATCTGAGCAATCAAATTTCACCACGATAAACTGTATTCAATCTTCCGAAACGCTCCATGCTATTTTCATTCTGCTTTTGGGTTTCGTTTGTCTCTTTTACCGTTTATAGACTCCATTGGAAGATTGCTCCAAAGTACAGATGTTATTACAACATAGGTAGTACAAGTAGTACAATTAAAATTCTACTAGTACTTAATCTAATGTTATCTAATTTTACACTAAGCCACATTTTTGTGTTGAGTTGTATTATCAACGCCCCATAAAACCCTTTAAAACAACACTATTATATGCTTTGTATACTCAATCAAAGTTCTACTTTTTTAATCACAAAACTTTTGAGGCTTTCCTCTATGATCAGAATGTCTGTTTTAATACAATAATGACCCAATTATTTTTTGTTCATAAAAAAATTTAGTAATTTGAATTTGATTGTTCAAAAACGTCATAATGAGAAGACTGCCCATCTAACTATTATTTAGTATGATTTCCTCACCACCAAACATCAAAAAATGTACTTTAATATGGTAGTCTCGCCGCACCCGCACATATACGTTTTCACAAATCAATGCGACGAACAATACTTCTAAACAAATACCGAAAAAGAACCGATTTGTGTGTCTTTATTTCCATTTCTGCTTTTCCTCTTTAATCGCCAAAGATCTTGCAATTATGTTTTACTTGCATAATGAGGGGCATAAACACGAATAATTGGAGAACAAAACTTTTTTAGAAAACTTAAAGCGTCACGAGAACGTCAGATAGAGCATAGGTACTCTATTTCAATATAATAATCATTTTACTCTTTATATTTTAATTAATATATATAATATAGTATATATGGATAAATATATATATATAATATATAGTACTTAATAGGTTAGTCGGACTTATATAAGTACTATACTATACGTCATTATATAATTATATATATATATATATATATATATATATAGTTGTAGTTATGCTACAAATATCAATATATATTACACTACATATATATACTTATATATATAATATACTAGCTATATAACTACTCTAAACATAGTATAATATATATATATATTATATATATATATATACTCTATATATATACTATAAACTAGTATATATCTTAATTGTTACTATATACCACTAATATATATATACATATATATGTATATATATACTATATATCTATACCTATTATATCTATACACAGCCTTTTATGAGAAAGACACTTATCCCTCATATATATCATTATTTATTACCGTTATCGTCATTTATCTACATATAACTAATCATCCTCTATATATAGATAACTACTTCTATACATCGCAATTATATATATTCTTACCTATAGTCAATCTAACAATAAATATACTATATATATGATCGATATACTAATATATGACTTACTATATAGAATCTATAAGAAGTGATTACTAACTATATATACATATATATACTATAGTATATGACTATATATATATATATTATGATAACGAGACTAGTTATATCATATACTATACGTCATAAGTAGTATTACGAGGACTAACTCCACGTGACCTAACCTACCATAATATACTATACAATCTATATAATATCATATTCCGTGTATCAGGCGTCCGCCTTTCTATTTTTATAAACTTTCAAATATTATTTTAAATATTTACCATTTACTGCACGAGTCGCGAGAGTTACATAAGGATCGGAACCCACCACCTCAGCGTACGACATGTATCGGTATTCATCCATATAGTAAAACATTACCCAAATTTAGAAGATAACCAAATGTAGGAAATGAAATTATATTACATATATTCCCTCGGACACGCAAATCTCGTGTAAAACAAAACTTCCCGAGATGCTTATATTTACTTATCACATGCTTAAAAATAAATTTATAAAATTGTTTGGTGTTAATAAGGACTTATAGTCTTAATTCCTTTAGATATAATCTTTAAATATTTTAGATATATCCTGTTCTCTTATATAGTTTCTTTATTATTTTGGACAGTCATTATTATTTTAGACAGTCAATTAATTATTTTAGACATGACCTTAATTATTTTACACATATTTTATTATCTTGTATATTGTTTTTATTATTTCAGATAGTCTTAATTATTTAGTCAACATTTTTATTATATTAGACATTGCTTATATACATTGTCTTTA
>JABUQX010002705.1:15000-32950 GCA_015478945.1 Trachelipus rathkii | reverse complement strand
ACGGTCATGATTCATGTTGTTTCTTAAAAATAGCTAAATTCTTTTGAGAGTTGAGAAGCAACGTTCGCGCTCCGAAGTAGTCATAGGGATGGTTAGAATTATATTAATCAGTTTTGTAAGTTCTCGAAAAGTTTCTTGAAGGTTATTTCTTAAAATGAAAAGTAATAGATCAGTTAATTTGTTATAGTTGTGGAGATCTGATCTACTATAACACTTGTAACTCTAGGAGTAGATTTTTCTTTTAAATCATTGGATATGCCCTAATAGTTGCAAATACATCTTGTAGAGGTGTTGTTTTAGCGTAGCTATCAAAATTTGCTTTGTTGAGCAGTTTGGCAGCTAACAATTGCCTTGTGAAAGAATAACGCTCAACAATATCAACGCATATATAATCACACACTTCCGTTGCCTCCCTCGAAAGTGTTTCAGAGGAATTTTCACAATACTTTGATTCTCTGATTTTTGAAGTCATATCTTTAAATTTTTCAATATTTCCACTTATTTTAACTGCCTTAGCTTCTCGAGACTGCATCTGATTGTAAAGTATTTCTACATGCGGCATCAGCTGTTGAAAGAATTCTAGCAGGAATATAAAATTTTCGCTGTTCAATATATGCAAAATTCCTGACACTTCTGATATTGTTGCATGAGAATTTACAGTAGACTAAATTTCTTCCATACATTTCTTAAGAGGTTCGATATTACTATAAACAGTATTACAGTTCGTATGTTGAAGTTCCATCTTGTTTGCGAGGGGCGAGGTATACGCGTCGTGTGCTTATTTAGAAATGAGAGACGCTGAAAGGATCTCGAGAAAAAAGTTGGTATTGCAGAAAGGTTATAGAAAAAAATTCTTGAAGATCTAGTGGTGATTGCTGCATTTTCCATTATCAAATTTAGCTGGTGGGCGTAGCAATGAATAAAATGTGCGTGCGGGTAAATATTTTGTATTTTAGCCTGAACTACTCCTTTTTTGCCTTTCATCACATTTTCACCATCAAACGTTTGAACGATAAGCTTTTGAGTATTTCCTTCAAGGATTATTTCTAACTGATCTAAAATGCATTTTGATATTCCATTTGCCGTCTGGTCATTCGGAGTAAAAAATCCCCCACAAAGCTCAAAAATTTCTTCATTTAACACATACCTAAGAGCAATGATCATCTGTGTATGTTCTGAATCGTCAGTTGTATTATCTGCCATAACTGCAACAAACGAAGATTTTCTTATTTTTCTTTTTATTTCATCACGATATATCTACAGCAGACAGTCAAGAATCTCGTTTTGTACAGTTTTTGAAACTCCCTTAAAAGATTTATTAGTTTTTAAATGATTTTCCAAATCTGGAGCCAATTTTGAAGCAAAATTAATTAACCCTCGGAATATGCCAGGATTTTCCGATTCCTCCCTTTCATCATGACCACGTAAAGAAACTTCAAACTGTCCACAAAATTTAATGCAATCTATTATTTTTGATAAAATTTCTCTATTTTTTGCAACCTCTCTATTATGCTCTAATATTGAAAGCCTATAAGACTCACTTAACTGTTCTTTAATATTAACCTTTCCCAATAACGACAAAGAAACCACATTATCCTTATGATTTTTTGACAACTCATGTTTTTCAATTTTTTCTTTAATTTTATTAATATTTTTAAAACCATTGTTTGTCCATGTAATATCACCTCCAAATAGTAAACACGGGAAACAAAATAATGCATTTTAATCTTCACAACCACAAAGCCAGTTTACTTTGTTGTACCAATCTGAATTAAAACTACGAAATTATTTTTTTTTATTTTTACTTACTGCAGGCTGAGAAATATGAATTTCTGGAGTTGGGCGTCCTATTTTTTTTATTTTACATTTCTCTTCAAGAGTAAGTAAACTCTTCAAGAGTAAGTAAAGGAAATTTTCTTTTTTGCAACTCTATTAGTGAAGGCCTAACACCATGTGTTACGACGGGATCCGGTAACCCTCGATCCATTTGAAAACTAATTATAGTAACTAAGTAATAAACCGGAACGTATTTAATTTGATAAAACGACGATAAATTTCTCAACTATAATAATAATAATAATAATAATAATAATAATAATAATAATAATAATAATAATAATAATAATAATAATAATAAATCACTATTCACTAAAAAAAAACTCACTTGAGAAAAAAAAACCAATACAGAAACATATCACCACTCGGTAATAAAGATATTTAAAAAACATAAGCTTACACTTAGATCGCTAATTGACAACTGATAAATAGAGAAATTAATTTCCTTATGTGACTGTTATCGTACGCCTGGCAAGTCCTTGTATTAAACAATACGCAATATATATATATATATATATATATATATATATATTTACATTAATGAGATAATATATAATATATCATACTAATATATATTAATATATATATTATATATATATATATATATATAATATTATATATATAATAATTACATTAATGCGAATGAAATGTACTGAAAAACGAATCAAATAATGATCGAAATATAGAGAGAATAAATGTGATAGTTCCAAAAGGAAAAAAATAAATCAGACCAAATCAAATTCATATTTTGTTTCAAACGTAAATTTATTAGCTACACTCACGCAGGCATTTCTCGCCTCGGATTGCACACACTTAAGAATATACAGTAAATAGTGGCGGATTTTCGGAAACAACAGAATTTTTAAAGTTCCTATTACTTTTCTATGAATAATTGTCGCACAAATATTTATATATATAATATATATATATAATATATATATATAATTATAATATATATATAATATATATATATATTATTATATAGTATTATATGAGAGAGAGAGAGAGAGAGAGAGAGAGAGAGAGAAGAGAGAGAGAGAGAGGAGAGAGAGAGAGAAAGTTACAAAAGAAATAACAATTGCTTTTAGTAGTTGTGGTTTATGTTCTGAAATTTTTTGGGGGCTTCAGTTCCGCAGTGCCTATGAGACGACAGCGCCCACTGTGTAGATACAATAAACTGTTTCCCGTTTGGTTCGTTTTCCTTCCAGCCATACATATGGAATTCAGGTAACGGCTCCTTGGACCTTCATCTCTCCCTTCAGCGACCCGTCTGACCATGGTCGTAAATTATTTAATGATTTAATTAAAATATTAATGATTTTATATATATATAAAAAGTAGTTGGTTTTTTGTGGTGATAACAAAATTTGTATTTTGGGGCCATGGCAAGAAAAGGAGTAAATACACATTTTTAGAAAGCTGATACCTCAAATCGAGCAAGAGAATAATGTAATAGATGTTTCGCTCATATTCTGCATACGCAGTTCAATGTGGTAGCGATGCCTTCCTTGTTGATGTTTGAAGTTTGTAATCTATACAAAATATATTCGTATTCTTTACATTTATACCGTTCGCTAGAAGAAGCTTAAAGGATTTTGCGATTCCTGTCCGAGATGAGGATAAACAGCTTCCTTGATATAGCAAAACAAGAATGGTTGCTTTAAATGCCTGCTATCGAAAGATGTTGAAACTCTTTCCCTGGACTGAAATCATACTTTGGCAGTCAGAACAAATGTCCAGGAGGTTGAAAATGTTTTCTTTTTGAGAAAATCCCCTTGCTAAAATATGGCTTCAATTTCCTTCATTCCCCAGGCCAGCTTTTCAGAAAAGCTTTATGAAAGAGAAGAAGACAATATTCTCAGCGTAGTAGTATTGCTAGAACTTATCCAATATGAAATAGAGTATTTCTAGAATATTCAATATGAAGAAGCTAAACAGTCGAGAAAGACAATGTGTTTTTTTATGCACATTCGTTCGAGGGCTACTTAGCAAGCCTGTAGAAGGGGGAGTAAATTCTTCTGTGGTAAGACCCTAAAGAAAATAGTTGTGGATTTTTATTATACTTGTTTGAAGTACTTTGGATCAGTGGTTAGTTTTAGCATTTTCAGATTTTTGAATTTATAGATGGATTTCGCGATCTAGGAAATCCCAAGTTGGTCACAAATTGAAAAAAAAAACATAACGAATTTTGGCGGGTCAGAAAGCAGTTTTTTGACCGCAAGAATGATTCAGCATTTGTTTCCATGAGTTTACGTGGTCTTCCACCAAATATATAGGCGAGAAAGTAGACGAATGGAATGCTTCGAATCTAGTAACAGACAAACGGTGGGTGGAAGTATTTACTTTCCTTAAGAATCCTAATATTTCTCATCAAACATTGCCGGCATTAGTGTCATTTATATCATCTATTGTCCACTTCCCTGATACAAACTGCCCCTCCACAGAACGTTGGGGCTCCACAATGTAAAATAAGGTCTGGACTTCTGAAAAACCCAACTCAAGCCTCAAACTCTAAAAAGATTTCTTACTAACAAAATAAATTTTGATCAGACATGTATGGAGTTCTACAATTTAATTAAAGCCGTTTTCGTTTTTGCATTTGTGCTTACGAAATGTAAGAAATACTCGAGTTTGCGTTCGTTTTTGTCAAATTTGGCGCAAAATTTAGGGAAAAGTGCTCAACAAACGTAAGGAATTTCCTAAATTCTGTAAGATTGCTATTTCCCGTGCTTTCCGAATTTAGGGCGTGCTTATGAAAAAATGTAAACAAGCAAGATGGCGGCGTGGCATGTCCGTTTGATTTGATGTTTCATTTATAAAATTAGCTTTAAATCTAATTTCTTCCAAAAATCGCATAAACTCATCCAGTAGTTGATCAATTAATTTGTTATAGTTAAACCATGTTATTTTTTTTATTTCTGTTTATTCCAAAACCACTTGCTCCATCACAACAGCTGATCAAAATATTTGTAAACAAACGTTCGTTTATGCACGAAATTCGTGCTCAAACTGGGTGAGCATTTCTTATCGACAAATGACAAAAACGATAACGGTTTAAATCGTCTCCAGAACTGCTGAAGAAAATTTCATCTAGCGAAAAATACTCTAACTGAAGGTAATATAATATATATATATATATATCTATATATACTACTAATAGAGTATATATAATATCATATATATATATAATATAATAGTATATATAAATATATTATATATATAATATATTATTATATATAGCTTATAATAATATATATATATATATATAAGAGGTTGATCCGTTAATTATTAGAGTTTAAAAATTTAGGTTATATGTTTGGATTAGGTTAGGTCAGGTTAGGTTATGTTCGGTTAGGTAAGGTTAGGTTAGTTTAGCGTAACTTTTAATTTTTTGATGTGAAAACTAAATTTAATTGAATTAAACGAATTTTTTTTTCACTTCCGCTTTTAACGTCGAAAACTTTTATTTCGCTTATATTATTAATTATAAATCATTATATATATATTATATATATTCTATAATATATATATATATAATATATATTATATATATATAATATATAATTATAGTAATATATATATAGGCCATCATCCCGAAGACCCCATGCATGTTACTTTAAAACTATAACAGCTACAGGAAAACAAATAAACATAATTTGATTTAAAGCAAAGCCAAAATTACTGAATAATGAACTTTAAAATTTTGTTTATTTATTCTGAAATATTATAACACCATTAAATATTTAGTCATACATCTTAGTCTGGAGCAAGCGTACGTTTCGTCATCAACCTTACCATTTCCTGCTGCCAGTAAAATACGAGAGCAAAGGGTTAACCTAAATTAAGTCGGTTTTTGGTTTTTTTGATGCTCGAGAACATGCTATTTTTCTTTTTATTTCCTTATTTTACTGGGGGTTCGGAGAAGACGGAAGGCGAAACAGGGGGGGTGGAGTCCCCGGTAGGTCGAAAGAACCCCGCTCTGGTCCATACTTTCTTGTATTACCCCGTGGGTATCCTTTAGTTAAAAAAGAAAAAAAGATTCAACATTTGGGGACACCCTTTGCGCGCTGCCTCGGAGTACTCGACTTCTTCGTATTTGTTCAAAAACGGTTATTTATAATATCAAGTTTTTCCATACTCCATTTTACAATTTAAATTTAATTTGTGTTTAACTTTTTTATTCTTTTTTTTTCATGGGTTAGAATAATGTTCTTCCTGATAATACTAACTCGATATTTTGTTCCGTGTAAGCTGTTATAGTTTTTTAGTTCTAACATTCAATTGTGTCTTTCGGGACTGCTGACCATAATACATATATTAAGTGATTTGATGATGCTAGCAGATGTAATTGTTTTTTCTAGCATCCGCGGTAATGCGTGATGTTTGATATATTTTATAACTTCCTATTGTATGCTATTCTGTTAATTACCTATCTATACTATATAGTACTTTTTTTGCTTCACTACCAAATATATGGGTTATTTGTTTCTACATTTGAGCTCGTATATTTATATTATTAAGGGTATGTAATTTTTATATTTACATATGTTATTTTAATTTGAGATTTTTTAAATTTTTATATATATGTAAATGAGTATTTATTAATAAAATTATCGTTAAATAAATTTACTATATTTTAAAGCTTTTGATTTTTCATTCATGTACTTCAATGGTGAAGTCTGGAGCATATTCCAATTCATTGCAATCACAGTAGTTAAAATATATAAAGTTTTTTGACCATTGGAGAGGTTAATTAGTTTTAAAAAGGAAGAGAGAGAGAGAGAGAGAGAGAGAGAGAGAGTTTTAGCCACAGTCTATTAATATAATTGTGTTTCCAGGGTACGGGACGGGGACTGACCCAACTCAAATTCACCCACCAACCTTTTCACCAACTTCTCCAATTAGCAATGAAAGACTTTACAATGGATTACATATTACTTTTGCAACTGTATTGAATTCAAATAGGAAGGTTGTGCTTGAGAAACATAAAATTTTCTGCCTTTTCTGCCCTGCTGAGAGTCTGTTTCTTTTTCATCATATATTAGCCCAGCATTGTTTAAATACTCTCTCCTTGGTAACATAAAGTTTGAGATAAGGTGAGTGCTTCCTTGCAGTTATACCATAGCGTGACGTAAAATTTTGCTTACTTTCCACTAACTGACAAGGATCTCATTTCGTATCTAGCTTGTTCTTTTTTCTTTGGTGATCAGTTATTCAAATCATTTGGCACCACATCTTTTTGGCAATGCGCTGTGTTTCTTCATCACTAACTGCGGTCTGTAAAAATTCTTCCAGTGACTCTGTTATTGATTTACTTGTATGAGGTGTTGATTCTGTCGATTTCGTGTTTTTTCCTTTTAACTGGGTGGCGAATTAATAAGACTGTCTTCGGATTGAGTTTTTCTTTCAACTGCCACCAACAAAGTGGACAATGTACCTTGTTTTAATATTGGTGTTTAACTAAAACTTGCCTTTATAACAGAAAAAAACGTTTTTTCTAGCTCAAGTTTTGACATCTTCATTCTTTTTAAACCATTCATCAATTTTCATTTGAAGAATGGTTCAAAATGCTTCCTTAGCTTGAGATTAATGGTATTACATGAGAAGAGCCTGTTCAGAGGCCGCTTGATTTTTTTCGGTAGTTTCTTCCAAATGGTTCAGTAGCTTAACATGCTCGTATGGAATATGAAGTCCCATTTCCCAACATTAGTAAGAATGTTAAACATTCGGATACCAAACTGGCGACGAAGCAAGAGGTTCTTGCGCAAGGCCATTTTTTTCAAACATCATTATGAAGTGTACTATTCCTAAGCGAATTGGAATTTTGAATAACATTAAGATATGGAATTCAAAGCCTTAACTAATAATTAAATATATTTTAACTTATGTTTTTGCCATTTTCATTTCCAAGATTCATCTTAAGTTTTTTTATTACAACAATATTTCTTATTGAAAATCCTCGGCATTACTAAATTTATGATTGCAGGTATTTCCGCCATTCGCGCCGGCAACGCCTAAACACCTCCGCGGGAGCCATATCTGCAAGCGTGGGAGCGGCCTCCGCATTTTAAAATATATTGTGCGAGCTTTGACTCACGAGGGATTGCGGATGACGCGATTGCTGTACCCCGTTGCCGCCGATCACTAAGGTATATTTATTATAGCGTATGATACAGTGTTGTAGTATACGGTGACATTTTATTATCATTGCCGGCACGATTTACATATGAGGATTATTTGTAATATTAAATAAAATAATATATATTAATATATGGTGAATCTATTACTGTAAATTAGTTTTTGTAGCAGACGATGGTTATTTAAAAGGTACATATCTCATATCTAGATTTAAATTTTTCATATTACCATAATTTAATGTTATAAGAAACATTGCAATTAATCAATATAAATAAATTATCCATAGTTTTGACTGAAATGTATGAAAAATGGGTCTTATTAGTAGCTCGAGAACAAACCACATCATCTTCGGACTTATCGCGATACAGTCTCCCAAAGATCTATCATAGTAATAGCCTACATGGGACACAAAGTGTAAGTAAACACAATTTTCTGTTTGAGCTAATGGATAAATCCCCAGCCCAAAGAAAATATTTTTGCTTCTGCGATAAACTCGATAACAAAGAGACAATTTTTATTCATATGGATAGAATACCAAAACAAAATAATAAAAAGATGCATGAATCCTCTCTACTGAAACTACACAATAGCATAAAAAGTCGCAAAACGGCCAATACACTTTTCATGGGCAATCCTCTGAAACCGCATTTTTGGTCTAGTACGAGAAAGACTGTAAAAAATAAATAAATATAAATAGCAAATTAATGATTGGGCAATCATTCTTGTATTGTTTAATTAGGCCAGCAGGGAACTATTTAACCAATAATATAATATATTATATAATATTATTATATATATATAAAACTGTCATATATAATATATAAATACTAGGCCTACATATATAGGTAATATAATATAACGTATACTCTAATTTACTATGCTGTATTTGTAAAGGTATCCTCCCAACGGCTCAATGTAGGGGTTGCCTCAGAAGCCGACGGGAGATTAACACGAGGGTTGGACGTTATATCCATACACCCGTATAGGGGAGGGCGGAGGAGAGTCTCCGCGACATCCAAAATGCCGAAGGGCAGTGGTAGTCAGAGATTAGGAAAAAATGAAGACCACTAAAGAGATGGAGAGACTCAGTACTAGAGCACATCTATCTCTTTTAAGCGATTAAAGATAAAAAAATGTCACAATATTTTAAGTGCAAGAAAATAGATAAAGAAAGTGTAAACGAGTACACCAAGTAAATCCTCAGTACTATATATATATATATTACCCATTATTATTAATAAAAATTAATATCTTAGTATTATAATAATTTTTTTAAAATTTACTATCATCCACCTTTAAGTAATAAGGAAATAGCACCAATTGTATTCCTTTCGCTGAGTACAATTTTAAAGTTTTTTGTGAGTTATCTTTTTGTTTTTTTTTTTTTTTATACAATTTTCCGCGCCTACAAATTGGACCCAGCATTCCGAGCAAGCTGTATTCTTTTCCTGTTGGCTCTTTGTAGTCTTTGATGATATTTTGGACTGATAGATAGTGTGTCGCTCTAAACCAATTATCACTATATGATAAACTATATCAATAAATATATTATGTGATAGTGAGCTATGACGCACTATATATTCATATATTAACTACTATACCAGAGAGTTTCACACTTAAAGTAAAGATAGAAATATAATATCTGCTCAGGATTGTTTGAAGTCACAAATTCTTAAATCACAAGATCCTCATGGGAATTTACATTAGTTTTAGGAAAAATACTTCTGTAATTAAGTAAAATTGTGAAATTCCTCGGAGCTCAACAAAATATATAAAGAGGGTTTTAATTGTGCCTTTTCTTTATTATTCATTTTAATTCTCTTCCCAACAATTAAAATCGTCACCGATAGAATGTATATTATTGTGAAATATATAGTTTTATAACCAATATATTTTTATCGCTTATTATTTTTAGCTATTTCAGGATGTTATTTATTACGTGCAAGGTTTTCAAGAACGTTCGTTGTGTGAATTTGGTGGAACATTTTGATTCGAAAGTGATGTTTTAAATAATATCAAATCAAATTCACGAAGCATTTACATTATTGTTAAATTAGTACTAGACACGTTCAACTAATTAACAGAAATATTAATAGGAGGTGAGTGAGAGGATATAATTTCTATAACATATAACGGTTAATAAATTTGCAGAGACCATAATTTGACATTTTAAATTATGATTAATATATAGAAGTATTAATAAATTATATTTTATTAAGCGCCAGTAGTATAAAATAAATGATGTGTATAAATATGAAATATAATAGGCAAAGTTGCTTAAAAGACACTTCTTTATTTACGAAATATCTGAAACATACTATACACGCTCACAGTTTTAAATAATTACATTGTTGGAATTCCGGTAAAGAGTGCTATTAAACGTATTGAGGTAGGTAGAAATGTGTGCAAAACTCGAAATAAGTAAGGATACGTGTTTAGTTTTTATTAACTTTGAATCTTTTAAACACTAATAACTAGAATAACTATAACTATAACTAGAATAAATACTGCTATTACAGAAAATCAGTCATATTCAAATAAGAAAATATTATCTGTTTACGACAATAGCTCCTGCCCTTTCAAGTTTTTTTTTATTATTATATGTTTATAATAGCATGTAAAATAGAGAAATAAAATGGTTAAAGGATATTAAGCGACAGTAGGGGGCTCGCGCCGACGGGGAACAGAGGGGGGAGACAATCGGTTTTTATCTCATACCCCAGTATGGGGCACGGGGAACGGATGGAGACAACGCCTCGCGAACAACCCTCATAAGACGCAAGAGCGGGGGTGATAAACACGCAGTATGACCCTCCCCGAGGGGGGAAATCACCAGCCTCTTTAACTCCCTCCGTGCCTAATACCCCTTCGTTGAAAGGCACATGAGAAGAACCCCGACTCCTGCCATTCTTCTCATGCGTGTTAATTGACAAGCTGGGAGGTAGTATTTCCTTTAGTTAAAAAAAAAAATAAAAAATCATAATAGCAAACTGACGGGGAGTCGTAAACACGTAATCAACGGTATAACTTTGAATATAAGAATTAGATTATTTTGAACTACTATAAGTCCGCTTCACCTCTTCCTGACAGAAAAGGCAGAAAACTTTTATAATTGTATTTTGTTTAAAGGCTGTTCATACTCTGAAATCACTAATGACAAATTAAATGAAATATATCAATATCACTGACGGAGTTCGTACAAGTAGCCAAATAACTAGTAACTAAAGAAATCATTCTAAATAGTCCTATTACAATATATTATAATAGATAGGATATAATCGAGATATATATATAATATACTTGTAGTTATTTTGGTGATAAGGAAACGTAGGTTTTTGGTGGTGTTATGTATAATTATGAATAGTTATTAGGGTATCATACGAGTCCCGACTCTGATAACCAACAATTTAATACTTATTTAAGATTTTAATTATAAAGTAGACTTGTTTTACGTTCTTTCATATTACTATTCCTCTCTCTCTCTCTATATTAAAATACTTTGATTATATATTAATTATATATATTATAATATATAATATTAATACTATAATTCTACTTTGATCTGACTTCTACTAGAACTCTGTCTGTTAGACAGGCTCTACCTCATAGTAGGTACAAAAATAATTATATCAACACTACCCTTAATAATTTTTAACTATACCTGAGTAAATTATTTTCATATTCTTGAACTGTTGATACGCTATTTAAATTTTTTAGTTTTCATATTTGGAACAGTAAAAATTATAGTGTAGACTATTCAATAAACTAAAAATTTAGCAATACCTTATATATATCTAATATTAATTATGATATATTAATTTATATAGGTATAATATAATAATATATTATTATAATATATATTAATATTAATAATTAAATTATTATATATTTATATTAATAATTATAATCATAACTAATCCCTGACATATCCGCTGGATTGATCGAATAAATCCAAAAAACAGTTGACGGCGTTTTGCTGCTAGAGATTACACATATAATAATATATTAAATATTATTTAAAACCTTAAGTATACTAATATATATAGAATAACTTAAACTATATAAGTTAGGAGTTATACTACGTATAATATGGTACAGCATACATATATATACCGAAAGATACACAATGCACATGTTAACTAAATAAAACCTATATACTACAAGTACCTTAACATACTGAAACAAATAATATTATATTTATAAATTATATAATACATATTATTATTTTTATACTATATATATTATATTAAATCTATACTGTAAATTTACTTCTTAAGTATTATACTTATATATTATAAATAAAATACTACAAATGAAATAAATTAATAAAATATAAAATAAATAATAATAACTAGCTTATGTAGTTAGTAAAATATATTTATAATAAAATTATGTATATTTTATAATAAATAATTTAGTATTATACTATATATATATATATGTATATGATTATATTATAATATAATAGGTTATAGCATAACTGAGAGAGAGGTGTGTCTAACTAATTTTTGAACAATCAGTCGAAGAAGCTCGAAGAGTCTATTGCATTTCACACAAAAGAAGAAAAGAAAACAGAAAAAAAAGAAAACACACAGAAAAATTGAGGCGGTGACAAGGTAACTGAAACACGGAAGACAGTTCCAATGAAATGAAGCGACTGTATGTTGTTTTGCTCAACACAAGCTATATATATAATATATATATGATGTATGGTGAAGCTCTTGAGTCTAAATGTTATTATACCTGTTTCAAAACTATCCACACAAAGCGGGGATGACATTATTTATTAATGATTTTTATCTCAATGTTATTTGAGAACACACGCTTTGAATGAATAACCTATGGTGTGAGCAACGCGTTTTTTTAACTGATTCTGTATACCGACGTGACGTCTTTTCTCGGCAAATTGCATTTGAGCGAGGTGTGAGAGAGAGTAAAAGAAAGTTGTGTGTTAATTATCTATTTTTTTCTTATTCCTACAATTAATAATCTTCACCACTACTTGTCTATTTCTCAATTTGTTTTCATTTTTTTTAATTAACTTTGAAATTGTACACTTTTGGAATGTGTTAATGCTAAAAATAGAGCATGAGAAATATGAAGTTTAAAAATTTTGTGTCGTATATAAGTTAGATCTTTTTTATCCTTACATTTTTTTGTTCGCTCTGCTCGAATTAATGATTATTTAGTCTCAAAGCTGTGCTACCTCATAACGGGAACATCTACTTTTCTCTTTCCTTGGATCACTCGGTGCAGCTCAAAGAGGAACACAGCAGCGTAAAAATATTGCTATATACCTTGAAATAGGAAGAAGACAATTGGGAAGTTATCGGAGATATAAAAAAGGGTACAAAGATTTAGCCACATCAGATTATAATAATATAATACTATTTATAAATTATATATATATTATACTAAGGATCTTTAATTAATAAAATATTATTAGACATATAATACAATATAATAATATAATATTTAATATTTCATTTACAATAATTACTTACTAGTAATTTGACTCAGAAAAATTCTTATTATATAGCTTATTAATAAATATATATATATATTATAATATTAATAGTATTATATAATATTAATTTGATTTTTGTATAGTCTGTTCCCAATAAGCGTTTTTTCTCAGTGATTATAGAGTATAATTTTAAAACATATTTGTGTTTAATAAATGTAGACCACATGTCATAGGCAAGCGCTTTCATTTCCTCATATTGTCCGGAATGTAATAATAAAATTATAGGTTCATCCATTTAAACAGAAGGCCATTAACTTCGTATTAATCCATTTTGATGGCTCAAATTAAAATTAATTAACAATAAGGTTTATATATATACCGTATTAATTAAAATAAATACACTAGTATCTACGTTCGATCCATACGATGCTATCTACAGATTATGACAGTGTTCCCCGTTCCAACTGCATATGCTTAAACACGTGTACATCAAATACACGAGCATTAATCCCATATGACTATCAAAATTCACATGAAACGGGCCAAGTCTATCAAGAATTCATATATTATGGGTACTTAAGGATACAACCTTGTATTTGAATTAAGCTTGAAGTCCAATACTATTCTTTTCCATTTTTTATATACCGTTTGGACATGATTATAAGTGGCCAAGGCAAATTACTCCATAAATTAATATTCTGGAGTGTCAAGAAATAGCTATTAACATCACGTACCGCACTAATTAAACCAGTCACAGTCCATATAATAACTTTCGTTACGGCATGCAGATATAAATTTTTCATAGTGATTATTTAGGGTATAATAACATATACATATACTTATTAAAAAGGGTAACTACTTACTAACATTATATAACCTTAAAATCGAACATATACCTAACCTGACCTTAACCTGTAAAATACTCATACTCATTATTATATAACCTATTATAAATAATTTATACTCTAAATTATATCTAATATTATTATTAATAATAACATAGAGTCTATACTTGAATCTTATTATAGTATATATATATTTATATATTGAAATGAATATTATGTTATGATTATAGATAGAGGTATTTGTCAAGTTGAGCGACGAGCAGTATGTCATCGCTTTTTTCGCATTCCACGCGGATGTGAAGATTGCCGTGAATGTCGAAGTATAGTTAGATTTACCTTCACGCAGGATGCTCGGATGTATTTAGATATTATTTATATATTATACTATATATATAAATATTATAATTATAATATAATAATATATAATATTAATTAAATAATTAATTATATTATATAATATATATAATTATATATATATATACATTAATTGTTATATAATATTACCTTACATAGTATTATTATAGATGCATTTAATTATTTTCCATAGCTAGATGAAATTTCTTCTTCTCACAGTTGTGGGAGACGAAATGTTAAACCGTTTATATTAATCGTTTTTGATCATTTAGTCAGAGAATATACGAATAATGCTACATCATACAACTATTTTAGAGCAACGATAATTTCGTGCAATAATAACAGTACGTTATTGTTTTTCAAATATATTCTATGATATACTATGATATAATTATTATTATATATACTGATTGATGATAGA
Source organism: Trachelipus rathkii (assembly GCA_015478945.1). Classification (NCBI taxonomy): domain Eukaryota; kingdom Metazoa; phylum Arthropoda; class Malacostraca; order Isopoda; family Trachelipodidae; genus Trachelipus; species Trachelipus rathkii. The sequence continues at coordinate 17,889 of JABUQX010002705.1, read as the reverse complement.
ATATACAAGTTGTATATATATGTATTATAGTATATAAACAGATAATAAAAAATATATTATAAACAGAGGGTATTTTATATAACAATATATTTAGTAATCAATACTATCTGAGTGTATATATCTATATATATATATAATAGAGAGTATATATGATATTATACTATTTTCAAGTAAAATTAGTATATGTATTAAAGCCAATTTATATAAATATAACTACCTATACGATCAAAATACGTAGATCAATGCTATACGTCACGCATCTCGCACTTGTGCTTGCGTACCAATTTATTTCATATTATAATCTCTTTAATAAGCACGGTGCCTGAACTGTCGGAAACGCCACGCGGAAAGCCAATCTCAAATGCACCACAATACAACCAAGGAATCCTCTTTTCCCCAACGATCGACCTGTAAAATTTCGACACAGTAAATTTACGTGTATCATATGAATTTAATATACTTTCGTGTGACACTAAGTATCTTCTGAAACTTCCAAAATATTATTGGAAGCGCGCTCGCTGATCTTGAGAAACTATGAATCAATTTAATCTGCACTTTTCTGACATAGCAGAGACTACGCTGAGTTTCTCTTATTAATCAGATAAGACATATAATAGACACACAGACATACGCAATAAAATACCTGGCTTTTCTCTCACATTGTTGAATGCTAAGGTTAAGCAGGACAGCATAGTATTTGATTGCAAGTTCTTATCTGTGAAGCATGTGGTAATATTACTTTATTTGTTAGCTTAAATGTTTAACACATCAACTGTTATGTATTTTGAGTCTAGTGTATGTAGTGTCTTGAATAAATTTAGATCATTTGTACGCTGACTTATCTTTCTAGTGAAATGCGTACGAGATGCTTTTCATTCATACATCGACTACTGAGACTGACGCGTAGAATCTTCGCAGTGATATCTGTGTGCAGCTTTATGACTATTATCTTCTAGGTTAGGTACGTCTATCGAGCAAGACAAATTTTATGGGTAGGCGTATATCTAATAATAAGTAACGGTTCACAGGATTGAACTCAGGTGTTTCTCACTGAACCTATGCAAATGTGACTGATATTAAAACTTGGTTCTAATACTTGTGTGTAGAAAAAAAATTTAGAAAAGAATACTCTGCCTTAGCTATTTAGAGACGGGATAACACGTTAAGTAAGTTGCAAATTCACGTATTCGCGCAAGGCCTCATTCACTTCGTTTCGTCACCTGAGACACCATAAAGCGTAAGTTTATTCTAGAAGCAAGTTTTATTATCAGCCTGCTTTCATTCAAATTTTTAAACTCGTTCATTCCGATCTCTTAGATTTGAAAAAATTGATATCAATAGTTGTCCGTTCGGCCTTAGCGTTGAGGAGTTAAATCCGGTATTAACCAGTCGTAAGCACAGAAATCGTGTAGAAGCAGCTTGATTTAATCTTATTGAGAGGTCGAGTCACACTCAATCTTCATATTGTTGAGCTTTGTTGAGGACTCAGGAATCTATATTTAATGAACATTTGTCTGCTCAAATCTGAGTCGCATCACTCTAAAACATCAGTTGAGTCGAGTCGTCTCATGTCTCCTCTCTATTTTCAGCTTTGCTCAGATTTCATGCTTAAAATATTTTTATCTATAAAAACTATTTATCAAATCTCGGATCAATAAGATGGAATTTCCGTACTCAACATTTCACGCAGGCAAAAGCGTCGGATACGGAATGTGCGATCTTTAATAATAGTGCGGATCTGACAGAGATTCTTAAGACCAATGTGTCATCACTAATATCTATATATATAACCTACCCACCCCTAAACAAACTTAATAGCTTCAAACTCAGAGTATTTTATATAAATATATATATATATAATATCTAATATTAATATAATCCACACAATATATTTTACTCATTTCATGGGATTGTATAATAATTTATGATTCTTTAAGAGTAACTATTATTGTACTTTCTTAAGCTTGCTAAGTGCAAAAGCAGAGTGACTGAAGTATTTTTTTACTATTTCTATTGACTGTAATAATAAATTATTTTTAGTCTTTTATGTAAATTTATATTTACAAAAATATTAATATTAATCAAGACTAAGTGTAATGTAGCTATGTATGAACCTACATTTGTATAACGAGTTCATACTTGCTCCTGGATTAAATCAGAATTTTTTTTACCTTTTTTGAGCTCATAAATTCATAATCTTAAAGATTATTGATTGACTATTGATATTTTCCACCATTGTACAAGAGAACCTGAAAAAGTATCTGTATTTATGATTGGTTGTTGTTAAAACTCATTGGAAAGTCAGCAACTACTGCTAAAAAAAAATGATGGAGAATTATTCAAATTTACTCTCAATATCAGTGTATTAGGCATTACGTGTTTTTTGCCTTTATTTTTTGTATTAGTTTTTTTTCTTATTCCAACCTTTTGAAATATATATAATAATCAGAGTTTTTGTAAAGTATTTTTTTTGCTTGGACTTCTGTAATAGAGGCATATATTTTTGATCAGCCCATTGAATTTACTGTAATACTAAATGTTTTAAATCAGGGATGGGGAGTCGGAGTCGGGAGTCGGGAGTCGGGAGTTTTGAAGAGAGTGTTTCAGGGGTAAGAGTCGGAGCGGAGTTGGAGTCGATTTTCCGGAGTTGGAGCGGAGTCGGAGTCGAGGAAAAAAACCCGACTCCTTTCGACTCCCAAAACAATTTTGTATAAACTTTTCACACAAAAATTTTGAAAAACTTAATTGATTTTTTATTATAAAAGACGTACTTTTTTTTTATTTTGACATTTGTTTGTAGCCAATTTAAGTAGTTTATTTTTAACTGGTTATAAAATAAAGGTTATAAAACTGGTTATAAAATAAAATGTACTTGACTACTTGTGTATT
>JABUQX010002705.1:0-10000 GCA_015478945.1 Trachelipus rathkii | reverse complement strand
GGAAACACAGAGGGGACGTTTTCCATACCCTGTAGGGGAGTCGGAGAACCCCGGCGACACCCAAATACCAAAGAGCGGGGTTAAGGAGACCCTCCCCGGAGGGGAAGATTAGTCCTACCCGTAGTTCCCCGGAAGCCGAGAGACCCCGAATCTTGCCATCTCTGCGGTCTACCCTTGGGGTATTCTTTAGTTAACAGAAAAGCAAAAATTTATAGAAAGTCTATTTTTTAACGAGTAACAATAAAAGTCTCTAAATAGGCTCTCTACATACTATAAACTTATCATTAAAAAATTAATTTAAAAACAAATTAATTTTTTTTTATTTTTTTTTTTAAAAAGTTATTTTACATTTCCTATCTAAAATTTACCAGGATTCCAAATATGTATTCCTTTTCCTGTAGTATTGTAGTTTTTTGATAAATATATATATATATATATATAATATATAATAATTATATTATATATAATATATATATATATTATTTTCCGCAAAAATTTTAACAGAATTTGAGAAATATATCCTTTTCCTTGTAGTTTTGTAGTTTTTGAGATATGGATTGAGATAGTTTGTGGTTGTTAAACTGGATTCACCTATGTACACCAACAAATAAATGTGTTGTTGTGATGTCCATACACCAAAAACTATGAGGGTATAATATATTATATATATTATGATAATATATATATATATATATATACAGGGTTCACACTTTCTGGAAGTCAGAAATTCAGGGAAAGTCAGGGAAAAAAAAATTGGTCAGGGAAAGTCAGGAAAACGTTTTAAAAATTATGCTGAATAGTCAGGTAAAATTCCAAAAAAGTTCATGAAAGTCACGGGAAATTTGTTTAAAATTTCAACATATGAGAAGGATCCATGGGACCATGCTTACATATTTTTGATATATATTTTTTATCCTTACTGTATAATTGTGGAATGAAAGATGTATTTGATAAGTGAATTGAAAGGATGGGCGAGGAACATTCCATAAATCTACTACTATCCTGTTTCTTTCTATTTTTAGTTCACTATTACCTACTATTCTCCCTATTCTGTTTGTAGAGGTTGTTCCCAGTTCATCCTTCCGATTGAAGGTGATTGGTATATGGAGGTGTTTTTAGACTGATGACTTATGACTTAATCTGTTTATAATCTTTTTCTTTTAGGAATGTATACTTTTTGAGGTGTTTTTTTTTTTTGAGGTTTTGACGAGGGATTTTTGATTTTTGTGCAGTTGAAGGTATTTAATATTTATATATAATGACTTCAAGCAAAAAAACTAACTTTAACGACCAGTGGTTGGACGTCAAACTGAACCTTTGTTCATTTCTGTTCACAGATTTACAATGTCTCGTACTTAATATTATGGAAAGATTTCTTTAAGTCCAGTAAAAATGCCTGCTACAACCAACAAAACTAGGCTTTTTGCATTAATTTAATACCAAACTTGAATGCCAGACTGTGCTAATCAAAATGAACAGAAAAGATATTAGAAGAGGTATCCTTCTGGAAGAACAAGCCTGTCAGATGGCTTCTCACATTGGATCCTAGCTTATAGTTTTCATCAGCCAGAACAAGGGAAACAAAGATTTTTTATTGCTAGAGCATTGTACACAATAACTGAATCACAAAATTCTGTTGCTGAGAAGAAAAAGCCATGATACTTACTTTGCAAGTGAAGCTTCAGTTCTACCCTTGAATTAAAATTCCAAATATTTTTGGTGGTGATTGTCCTTCTAAGAGACTTGATGAGTTTTTTTTCTTCTATTAGCACCTGAGAATCAATGTTATGCGGAATTGTGGCAATTATTAAATTAGGACTTATATTTTCGCATGGAAATGCGGACAGTGGAAGGAGGGTTTCTATAAATTAAGCAATTTTAGTGAGAATCTGAAAGAACATGTTGATTTCTCAAAGAACAGTGCACAATGCTATAAAATCTCATGAAAGTATCATAAAGTTCCTATCACTCAAAAAATGTTAGACAAATGTAAGAGCTGCCATAGAGATAGCTGAAGAACAGTTCAAGATCAAAAACAGAAAGAAAGAAGAGATAAAAAAGGTGAAAAAAGATATTGATCCATTACAAAAGATCAATAAACTTGAAGAGCCGAGAAAGATGTTAAAACTGAATGCTTTAACCAGAAAGAAGACGCTTAAATCAAAAAATTCAAATGCTTGAGAAGAAAAGTTAATCTAAATCTCCCCATTTAGAACTTTTGTGATTACAGTGGACCTATTCACCTAGGCTATTAATGTTAAGCTTTTAATTTATTTTCTTTTTGTATAAATAAAACTGTTTTCTTTTGAAAAAATAAAAAAAGGAGTGCTTTGGACGGCTATGGGTAAGGTATAGGCTTATTACTAAAAAAAAAATATTTTTTTAAATCATCCATGATGATGAACAATTTCTAAAGTAAGTTTTCAATAATTTAATGTATGAACTGAAAATAGCTGCAATTAATAATAGATATTTTATACACCAAAATTAACGAACACGCTGGTCAGGGAAAATTTGCAGATTTGGTCAGGGAAAGTCAGGGAAAGTCAGGGAAATCAAATTCAAAATTTTAGTGTGAACCCTGAATTATATATATATATATATATATACATATATATATATATATATTGAATATATAATATATATATATATATTATTAATATTATATATATTATATATATATAGTCAGCCTCCCGAAGCATCATGCATAAATTTTAATATATTATTTTTTATTATTAATATTGATTAATATTTTATGATTTTTAATTGTTTATATGATTATTATTATAATAATATTAAAATTATAAGTATGAATAACAATCACACTACTCACAAAACAATTTTAAAATTAATTAAAAACTATTAATTAATATATTATATTATTATTTATTATATTATTATTATTATATATATTATTATTATTTTATCTATAAAATATAATAATAATAATATAAATAATAATAAATAATATTAAAAATATTAATACAAATAATATAATAATAATATTTATAGAAAAGCAATATAAGAATTAATTTATTATTATTATATATTTATTATTATTATTATTATTATTATATTATATTATTATTATTATTATTATATTATCATATTTTAATATAACCAAGATTCTTACATTTTTTTTTTGTACAAATTTTGCTGCATAAGTTTTTAATTTTATATTTTTTATTACATTTTTTTTTGTCAACAAGTATACGTGAAATGTGCATCAATATAAAGTCCTATTTTGTTAAAAGTGTATTATTATTTTATTATTGGAATTATTTTAAATTTAATGTCATGATTCTTTTTTTCAATGTTTTTAGCATATAACGATGAAAATAAGAAGTTCTAATTTTGGAAAAGAATTTCACGTTCCATTTCATTGATCGGGATCGGAGTCGGGAGTCGAGTCGGTTGTTTCTAAAATCGACTCTGGGAGTCGGAGTCGGTTGTTTTTAAAATCGACCTGGGAGTCGGAGTCGGGAGTCGTTATCTATTTTTTCTCGACTCCCCATCCCCTGGTTAATGGTCAATGGTTGCAAGGTCCACAGAATTATCTGTTCATTCAAAACTATGGCTGTGGAGATGTGTAAATATTTTATGCAGGCTAAGGTTTTGACTCCATCATTTTAAAGCATCTGGCTCTGGCTCCACAATTTAAAAATTTCTCAACTCTTATCCCAGCTCCACTAAAAAATAAATTTCGGTTCTGGCTCCACCCCCTCCAAAAAAAATTGGTTTCGACCACCAAAACCTTTGGTTTTGCAACTTTGTTTCTAAGTTTCGCTCTGGCTCCAGCTCTGCCAGCCCTATTCAAACAAGGAATCTGTATTATTAGTTTATTGCATTTAACATTACTTTGCGGGCAACTGTTTCTAAGCATGTTGCTTATCAGAAGCTGCCTTTTTTAAATTGATCGCCTGTTCTAAAGATTTTCATTCTTTAACCATCTCTTAATGTCTGAAAATTTTTGGTGACTCACCATATTAAAGGTACAAGTTTAAGTTATTTTGTTTCATTTTAATGTGATAAAGTAACATTGCTTAAAGGACAGGTAGTAACAGTTTATCTTTCTGATTAAATGTTAAAATACTTTCTTGGTGCCATAAGGCAGCGATCTCCAAACTTTTTTGATCGCATAACCCTAAGACAAAAATAATTATAAGTTGTACCCCTATAGGCCTATAATATAATATGTAATATAATATAATATATAAGACACAGCGACCAATGAGAGAACCAAACGCTCATGTGATACACGATCATACACTCGCAAGTGATCATGAGCATACTTCTTTGGCGTACCCCGCGGTACGCATACCCCATTTTGTCGACCACTGACATAATGGATTAATTTAGTCTACTAACTTTTATCTTTTTGGTATATTTGTAAAAATCATTAATTAATTCAGAAATAAATAAAACATATCCACTTACTATTATTATCTGTATAAATTTCAAATTTTTTAATATTAATAAACGTTTATATTATCGTAACCAGAAACCCAGATATGGATCTCCTTTGTCAATTAACTGGTAATTTAAAACCCTAATTTTAAATGATGGGAATGGATTTCTTGTTCCAGAAAGAGGTTGCAGAGTCTGGGAACAAATCCTCCATTATGTGTTAAAAAATATTAATTCCTAAAGCATAGTTCAAATATTGATATTATCTTCTTATACTATTATTTTTAAAACTTTCCATTTGTTTCTTCACATTTTCTCTTTTTGTGAAAATAAAAATAACACAATGAGAAAAAAAAAATATATACTAATAATTAATTAGGTTTTCACAACTTAATTAATATTTACAATAAAATTGAAGCTATTATATTTATAGTCCTATATAGCTAATATGTATGAATTAAACAACAACATAAAAAAAATTTGGCCAGCTCTGCTCTCCCATAAGCAAGCTTGAATGCGTTGTGCTCTGGCAGAATGTAGGGATGTTGCTTGTATTATTATTATTGTAACTCTGGCATAACTTTGACTGGATATCTGGCCAGTCAGAGCAATCTTGATGTTACTTATCACAACTTCAAACTATCTTTATAAAGATTGTGCGATGTCATATGCGAATGACATCTCAAATGCCTAATGCCTATAAATTATTGAAACAAAGAGTTTTTAAACATTACTAATCTAACTAATTCATATTTGGTCAAAATGTCCATTGACGCATTATAGTATATATATATAGTATATATATATATATAATTATATATATATATATATGATATATATATATTATATTGATAATATATATATACGGTATATATTATATATATAATTAATATATTTATATATATATATATATATATATATTATAATATATATATATATATTATATATAATATATTATATATATTATATATATATATATTAATAATAAATGAAGATTTGCTGCGAAAATTTTACCTTCTTGAAACTTTAAGCTGTTGTTTTTTTTTTTGTTTTTTTTTTTTTGCTTTTCTTTCAAATAGTGAACAACAACCTGAATAGGATTTTTTGGTTTATTTACCCTTTTTGTTAATATAGTTTAAATTTAAATTTTTACGGTTTTAATGCAGGATTACGTTTGGGTACTTTTAAATTTAGCTTTTGTTTTATCATTTGGTTTTATTTTGTTTGTCTGCGTGTGTGTAGGTGTGTGTAGATTTAATGCTGTTTTAGGTTTAGTGTGTGATTTTGTGTGCTTTAAACTCTCGTTAGATCTTTAAAAATTTTCCTGTAAAACGGTTTTGAGTGTTTTATAAATTCCATTTTAAATTTAGGTTTAGCGTACAAACAATTATCCTATTTCCCTTTTTTTTTTTTTTGACGTTTGTTTTTGTCTGTTTGTTTTTGTCTGTTGTTTTTGTTTTGCTGTGGCTGTGTGTGCGTGTAGGATGGCAAATTTGCACGGTGTTGTAGTGCAGATATGACTACCCGCACTACCAAAAATTTCAACTAATAAAATCGGTATAGTGTCAAATAACAGAACTTCACTGCGTTTGTCAATTCTAAATAAAACTATTGTGTTCCTTTCCCTATCCTCAGTAGTTAGATGTGTTGGTAGTTAAATGTATTCGTAGTCAGGTGTATTCGTAGAATCCTTTTTTACAGATATAAAGAACTTCGAGAGCCTCTCAGATGCTATGCTTCACTACTCCAATACGATTCACTCAAAAGTGATAAAATGTTTCTATCAACAATATCCAACTAGTCGAAATCAAATCTCAAATAAAGACATGGCTTATATCAATGTTAACTATATGAATCTGGTTAAATAAATCGTCCCCAAATCTTTGGTATGTTTCCAAACCGGTTACCCGTTACTTTCAATATAAAGGCAACAAATCAGACAACCTTTAATTTCCTTGCTAAGCCTGCTAACTTTTTACCTTTTTGGAGGTGGCTCTACCATGGGCCCTACAATACCTCCTTCACAAAAGACCATACTAAGGCTCTTCTAGGCTGGATCCTTCAAAGCAATCTCCATAATTTGCATCCATGACATCAATTTACTCTTTCCTGGTTTATCAAACAAAAAATACTGCACTCTTCTTAGATGTGTATTTTAGAATTTTCGGCCAAAGCTGATACTTGTCTATCTCCTCTGTCATGAACAAACGCATCTTCTTGGCTGGTAACAAACGTATATAACTGAAATGAGACAAAAATATAAAATGCAAGTCAAAAATAATTTCTCCAACCTCAATGGGTCAAAGTAAAACAAAAATTTTCCTAGTTTTTCAAAACAACAATTCTTTCGATCCACATCAATCATTATTTTTACTGCCAGAGCAATCATTTCTGACTGCCAAGGCAATATGTATCCCAAATTCAGACAAATATCGTATTTTTTCTGCCAAAGCAATCGTTATCCGACTGCCAAAGCAATTTAATTTACTCTTACTTCTTGCGAATACTTTACTATTCTCCACTTTACTCACTCAAAACATACTCATTTCTTAATCAACCTATCTACGATGTAACTTTCTTTTCTTTTTCTTTCCTCTTTTCCTACATATCTCTGCTGGGTTTACCCAAGCACGAAAGGTGTTTTTTTCCGTTTTAGCCTCTTTATCACAACCTATACTTTTTTCAATTTTTCCGATTTCCTTCATTTGCACAATGTTAACTTCTTTGTTTAGCTCCTTTTTTTCTGATATTGGCGGTGTTGCTTCTGCAACGTCATGAACTTGTTCATCCAAGCAACTTGTTTCTTTCATATGTTCCTCGAGAACGCTGCAGTCGCTCTCAAGGTTCCGATCCGTTTCCCGAGCCTCAAGCTCTTGTATTCTAAGAATCAACTGCAATACATTATTCTGAAACTCTTTACACTCTTTCATAAGATGGCTTTCTCCGCAATATAAACAAAATACTTCTGTCCTCTGTTTTTTCACACTGTTAATTTCTTCTTGTTCCATATTAATAACCTTTTCTCGTTTGTCTTTTTTCATCTTCATGTTACAATATTCTATTTTGTGGTCCTGCTGTCCACAAAAGAAGCAACAGTTCCATTTCCTGAAACAATGTGTTTCCATATGGCCTATCTTTCCACAAAATGTACATTCTTTTCTTCTCGCACTTCGTGATTGGTCTTCTCTTTCCTTATTTCTCCGTTTACAATCTCTGATTTGGTGGCTTTTTTCACCACAAGCAAAACAACAACCATTCTTTCTATAGCAATTTTCTATCTCATGTCCTTTTCTATTACAAAATTCACAATTGGTTTCGTCTTGTCTATTTCGATTTTCTGGTAAAACTTTCTGGTCCTCCATTTTATCTTACTATACTATATACCATGTCAAATATCTAAACTTTATTCTTTTCAAGTTTTCTATGTTTCCTTCTTAAAAGGCGTAAAGGCCCTAACACACCCTCCCACCAAAGAATCTATTATGGGAAGAAAGCGGGAAAACAAACATCAAAAATGCACAACTTAAACCCAGTACGGCATGGTTCTGGCACCATGAAAAAATCTTGTTGTAGTGCAGATATGACTACCCGCACTACCAAAAATTTCTAACTAATAAAATCGTATAGTGGTCAAATAACAGAAACTTACACTGCGTTGTGTCTAATTCTAAATAAAACTATTGTGTTCCTTTCCCTATCCTCAGTAGTTAGATGTGTTGGTAGTTAAATGTATTCGTAGTCAGGTGTATTCGTAGAATCCTTTTTTACAGATATAAAGAACTTCGAGAGCCTCTCAGATGCTATGCTTCACTACTCCAATACGATTCACTCAAAAGTGATAAAATGTTTCTATCAACAATATCCAACTAGTCGAAATCAAATCTCAAATAAAGACATGGCTTATATCAATGTTAACTATATGAATCTGGTTAAATAAATCGTCCCCAAATCTTTGGTATGTTTCCAAACCGGTTACCCGTTACTTTCAATATAAAGGCAACAAATCAGGACCAACCTTTAATTTTCCTTTGCTAAGCTGTAACTTTTTACCTTTTTGGAGGTGGCTCTACCATGGGCCCTACAATACCTCCTTCACAAAAGACCATACTAAGGACTTTTCAACTCAAACTTTGGCCTCTGTGGATATCACCGTCTCACTCTAACCTAACCATTTGCTCTTGTCTGAGGACTTCAGATGGCTAAGAATTTCATCCCTAACTCATTTACGTATCCAACTACAACAGTATTTATTACTTCCGTTCTGAGGGTGAGTTGTGCCATGTAGAACATAAACACTCCTATAACACGTCTCGAGATCTCGAATCCCTAACTTCGATGTTCTATGGCTTAAAATCTTTCTTCCTACAACTAATCTTGTTGTTTTTTTTTTTTTCGCTACTGTTCTCCAACAGAAAGATTTTCCACGGCCTTTTTGAATATCTTATACTTCTCACAAACTGTTATGATCTTCTCATCAAATTCTGAGGTTTCCTCTATTTAGGGGATTTCAATGTACACAACAGCTGAATGGTGGGTCCGTCTCATACTGAGTTTAGGGTGGGAGGAGCCGAATCATTTCAGCATTCTCAACGAGTCTGGAGCAACTAATAAAGAACCCACACACATTCGATCGTCCCAACCAATTCTTGAACAAACTTGACCTATGTTTCCACTAGTCCTTCCCTCTTTAAATACACCACTTTTTTTTATTCTTTATTTTTTTTTTTTCTTTTTTTTTTTCTCGCTCCTGTAAATCTGACACAACCTTATATCTCTTAATTTTAATACTTTCTCTCCACAGCTCCATCCTCCCCAACGCGTTTTCTGGCACTTTGATCGGGCCGATGGGGGGGCCTTGCGTGCTTCTACGCTTAACTATAATTGGATGACTGCTTTGTTCTGGTGACGCTTCGCTTCTGCCGATAAGGTGGGGAGTCTTAATGGTTGATGGATGAGCAGGTTAATTCCTTCTTCGACTAAATCTTTCTCTCCTTATAAATCAATGGTTCGATCGTGCTTGTTTCTGGCCATTCAGGCTAGAGACAGTGCGTATCGGGAGTGGAAAAATTCTCTTCTCCTATCACTCTTGCTAATTTCATTATGCTGAAATCGTTGCAGGATACTCTTCGACGAGCAAGCGGGTTTCATCAAACGAAAGTGCGCTTAACCTCTTGGTTCTCCTACTGACAATCTTTCTGGCCTCTTGCCAAAAACATCTCTAACAACTATTGTAAATCTGTCTTCCTCCTCTTATTCGCTCTGATGTTCTGTTGCTAATTCTCAACTGAAAAGCCAATCTTTCGGCCTCCTATTTTCCTCTAACCAACCCTTGGACGATTCTTGCATTCCTCATCCTCCTTCTCCTCTCAGGGTCCTATGCCATTGCCTGTGATTACATTCGATCGGCTGCATGGGCTCCTGAAATCTGAACGTCAGGAGGGCGGTGGCCCTGATGCATTCCTCCCCGAGTTTTGAGGAGTGTGCTTCCGTGCTATCCCCGCCCCTCGTTAAACTATATTCTCTATGTCTCAATACAACCACTTTCCCTCAGTGTGGAAGCACGCACATGCCAACCTATCCGAAAAAAGTGAAG
>JABUQX010002704.1:12500-16601 GCA_015478945.1 Trachelipus rathkii | reverse complement strand
TGTTTGGAAGACGTGAACAACTGATGTGTTGTGCTCTAAGTAGTTACTTAAAGCACAAAGAGAGTGACTTCTTAATTTACTATTTTCATCTCTAAAATATAGAACAAATGGGTGCAAAGTAGCTTGGTCATTGACCCAATGATACCTTTGAAATTCGTCTTGGACTACGTACGTGTAGTTCTCGACAAAATCAGCCAAGATTATGCATTCATTTTCAGAAAGTTTTTCTTTCTTTTCTTTCCCAAATTTGGCTTGACTTTTAGAAATATCATTGTGATTTTTTGTGTTTTGTCAAATTTTCAAAACCATTGAAAATATTGATGAGTAATATATATATATATATTATATATATATATATATAATATATATATATTATATATATAATATATATATATATTATATATATATATATATATATATATATATAATATATATATATGTATCAACTTTTAAAAGTTATTGAGTTAATTTTGTCATTTACAGTAGATATAAGGTACATTCTTTTGTATATTAACCTTAAAATTAAATTTTTTAACATTGTTTTCATTTCTCCTTGATGCCACACTATTTCATTATGACTATGTTTTGTCTTGAACTATAATAACTATAATAAAACTATCATAACACAACTTAATTTTTTTTTTTTTTGGCATTTTTGAATGTCTGTTTTTTCTTAAAACAAGCAAATACCAAAGTCAATATTGCAGGTGAAGGAAACATCTATCGGTTTAGTATTAGTATAATGTGTTGAAAAATTTCAAGATTTTTTAGCACTTTACCCCCATCAGAGATATTAAGGTTCAAAGTTACCGATTTCCCGAAAAATTGATTTTTAGACACCCTGTAAATTTTTTAAAATATTTACCAAACTTTAAATAAGATTTAAGTTAAAAACCCTACTTTAGTATGTACCATCACACAAAATTTTATATTCGTTAAATTATTTCCTTCTTTTAATAATACACCCACGAAAATTGAAATTTCTTCGGATTTTTAACACAATTTTTCGGATTCATTTTCATGGTGAAAATATTATTTTCCCCAAAAAAACAGGAAAAGCCAAATGTACCTTAAAGTATCCCTAACAAATCAATCTCTATGAAATTTGGTATAAGAATTACCAATATGGAGAATATGACTTAAAATGTTACCTCTATTAAGTGATAAATTTTGCTCCACCCTGGTCAAACATTTTGGCTCACCCTGTTACAACCAGAGTAAATATACAAAAACGAATGGTGGTTTTGAACTTTCCAGGGATAACATTAACGCCATGTCAAAAATATAAGTTTTCAAAAATTATCGAGCGTCCATCAGGCGGTACGGAAAAAATGGATAGACCCATATATATATATATATATATATATATATTGAATGAAGATATAGATTATATATTCATAATAATCTATAAACTATAATATTCATAATAAGCTATATTCATAATTTTGACCTTTTCAAACTTAAATTTAACCTTTAGAATTCTAGTACTCACACACACAAAATCTACCATAGCTCTCTACCACAAGTCATTCATCAGAATTGCAAATCCTTCTTTCCCCCTCTCATTCCTTTCCACACCAACACAAACACATTTCACACCACATCACACCACTCATTTTCACCGTTTCCTTTCATCTTTGTTTCAGTCACAGCGAGCAAATCAAATTCGCCCCTTCTAAATACATTCATCACCCTCTCCTCTTCTCAACTCATACATTATCCTCTGACCATTCCATGTACCCATAACGATTCATACATTTTCGCCGAAAGATAGAAGGCCGCTTACGGCGATCACGACCTTCTCTGAGGCATGCATTAGCATTCCTGGCAAAAGATAAGTGGTAGTGGGCAGCCAACCTAACTACACCGTCCCTTAGTCGCCTTCTACGAAACGCAGGACATACGATGTGGGCAACTTTTTCTCCCCTCACATTGGGATATAAGGGATAGGGATGCCTGTAAAATGTTTTCTAGAAGAGGGGTGTAGATATAAGTATGTGTATATTGGTATGTGGATTTTTAAAAAGGTGGTCTCTTAAAATGGTTGTCTGAGGTATGAGTGTGGATAAGAATGCAGAACAGAAAGGCGAAAAATTAGGTACTGGAATGTCATACGTACCATAAGCAAAATGGGTATATATATATATATATATATATATATATACTATATATATAATATATATATTATATATATATATATATATATATATATATATATATATATATATATAGTATAAATAGTATATATATATATATATATATATATTATATACGTATATAATATATATTATTTTATATATATGTATATATAGATTTAAAATAATATAATATATATATATATATATATATATATATATATATATTATATATATATATATATATAATATATAATATATATATATAATATATAATTAATAATAGTAATGTTCTTCCCTCGTTCTGTAAGATTTAATCGATCTAAATACTGCAATAGACCTCAGCTTAAATTTGTATAGTAAATAAAAAACTATTGTGGGAAGGTAAAGAAAATTGCCTCCTCTGGGGTTGAACCAACGCATGTTGGCTGCGACTGAGAACGACATACTCGGACGCTCTAACGACGGAGCCATCCTTCTTAACCCAAAAAAAGTTAGATAAGAACAGCTTTTCAAACGACCGAGCCCCCTTCAAGGCGATATCAACAGGTTTTCACCCTGTCCTTCCCTCGTTCTGTAAGATTTAATAAATGTAAATACTGCAATAGACCGCAGCTTAAATTTGTATAGTAAATAAAGAACTATTGTGGGAAGATAAAGAAAATTGCCTCCTCTGGGGTCGAATCAACGCATGTTGCGACTGAGAACAATATACTCGGTGCGTTACGATCGAGCCATCCTCCAACCCAAAAATGTTAGATTCAAGAACATTTTTTCAAACGACCGAGCCCCCTTCAAGGCGATATCAACAAGTTTTCACACTGTCCTTCCCTCGTCTGTAAGATTTAATAAATGTAAATACTGCAATAGACCGCAGCTTAAATTTGTATTGTCGTATGCGAACTATTGTGGGGACAGAATAAAGAAAATGCCTCTCCTCTGGGGTCGAACCAACGCATGTTGCGACTGAGACTGACATACTCGGACGCTCTAACGACTGAGCCATCCTCTAACCCAAAAAAGTTAGATTCAAGAACAGCTTTCAAACGACCGAGCCCCCTTCAAGGCGATATCAAAAGGTTTTCACCCTGTTCTTCCCTCGTTCTGTAAGATTTTAATAAATGTAAATACTGCAATAGACCGCAGCTTAAATTTTGTATTGTAAATAAAGAACTATTGTGAGAAGATATTGAGTTAAATGAAAACTAAACAATACCATTAAAGTAGAATGCGCACAGCAGCGCTGCCGTGCCTGGCAAGGCAGACCGCTCGCTATGAAACGCTCTCTCAAATGCACACAAGCGGTGCCGTGTAATTCTTCTTTTTTAATGGGAAAATTGAGAAAATTTGTAAAAAAAATCCCTCAAATCAAATAATCTAAAAATACCATTTTCTCTTTATAATCCACTTAGGAACATTGTCCATTATATATATACAGTATATATATATATATATATATATATATATATATATATATATATATATAATATATATATATATATATATATATATATATATATATATATATATATATATATATATATATATATATATATATATATATATATATTTTTTTAACACTTTAATACATTTATCTGTTTCACAGGTATTGAATCATTAAACTTTAATTAATGACACATAATGATTTTTAATAATTAAAACATTAAAATTTCACTATTATTAGCTTTCGTCCAAGATAACTCGGACCTCCTTCAGAAAGTGAAAATTAGGAACTAAACATTTATTAAGCAAAAATAAAATTACAATAAATATTATGGTTGGTTGTTGTTTTCTTTCTTGATGTCCTTTAAGCAATGTGAGTCCAACAGAATTGAATTTTGAATACTATCCAATTTAATTTCGCCCGGCACTTTATTGTAGTTTTCTAAATTGTATATATATATATATATATATATATATATATATATATAAATATATATATATTATAATATTGTATATATATATA
>JABUQX010002703.1:0-12154 GCA_015478945.1 Trachelipus rathkii | reverse complement strand
AACAAAAGACCAATTCCAAAGGGTTCTTTCCACGTAGTACATTTTTATTCTAAATGTAGATACCTTGAATCTATATAAAGGACTTATCAGATATAGAAAATTCTTTGATAATAGAAATAAAATGTCAACAGAGAATGAAAAGCTTATAGAATTTTGAAAAGAAGTACTATAATTAAAGTTATAGGCAAAGAATAAATATTTATGAAGAATGTGAAAAGGTACTTGCCCAAAGATGTTAAGTATATAGGAAAATTTTTGAGAAGTTTAGAGTAGCCGTTCAATATTAAAGAATCTTGATATATGATTTGTCTAGATAAAACACAACAATTGGCATCTTTTATGCTTTTACAACTTTATAAAAATGTTGTTTTATGCTCTGAAGGAAAAAATTACTATATTCTAGGTCGACGAGAACCCTAAAACTCTTTTCACCTACGAGCAATTCGCTGGCTCTCTGCTATCAAGAAAAAAAAATTGAACAATATACACATAAGGCGAATGCTCGTAACGGGGGAGAAGAGAAGGGTTCAAAATTAGAAACAAAGTTGCTCTACCCTGATGTGGTTCGTTCGGATAATTGTAATGCAGAGTTAAAAACGCTTTCCATGATCTGGTTGTGCATGGCATTGGAAATATAAGGCTGTAATAAAGGAAAAGGGACCGCTGCACTAGCGTCCCGTATCGGCCTGTAAACCGCTACAATCCAACCAGGAAACAAGAAAGATAGGTATAAAAAGAAGCAGGGTTTATGTTAATTCATGTGTACTGTGGGAATATGTTGAATGGAAGGTACAAAAGACCCAATTCATCAAGATCTCCTGATCATACGAATTGAAAGCATAACATTAACGACTAATATATTCAACGTACGTTAGCAATGGATGGTGTTAACGAACCAGGACCTCATAATAGGACAATTCATTGTTTTGGAGGCCCGCACTGAACCCTTTCGTGCAACATTACATTTACCTCCAACTAAAAGGACAGAACAGAAGATCATGTATTGTAGACTATACACTCACTTATCCTTATGTTCAGAAACGAATGAAATACCCTTGTGGTCCACCCCCAGAAAAACTAATAGGTGATAAAGTACCAGACATTGAATCATTCAAGAATGGACTCAACGACAAATATTTCGGCACAGCTTACATTAAGATTCTTCCTCCTCAAGACTTATACATCCCTGTCCTCGCTGAACGAACTAAAAATAAACTAATATTTCCACTCTGTGTAAAATGTGTTAAAGATAATAGCTCGAAATGCAATCATGATGAGAATGAACGAGCCATTGAAGGTGTATACACAACACCTGAAATTCAGTTGGCAATAGAGATGGGTTACGAAATACTTAAAATATTTGAAGTTTGGTCGTTTTAAAGAGAAGGGTTTTATTTGAAGGATATGGTGAAACCACTTCCTAAAATAAAGACCAGACGGCATCAGGCCTACCAAATAATATTCACGGATAGATCCTGATTTCGAGTGAAAAAACTTAAAAGAGTTTTCCGTTCTTTTCAAAGAAAAGGAAGGTGTTGAACTTGATATATTAACAAGATCACCAAATCGCCCGCGCTGCGATCCGTTGCCATAACGTGCGTCAATTCTCTTTGGGAAAAATTTGCACAAAATTACACCTACAAGAGAAGAATGTAGTATGATACCTAGGATAAACAAGTATGTGGAACTTAAAATAAACCAAAGCGATATTTGAAGTCCCTTAAGCGTTATTCCAATGGCAGTAAATATGTGTGTGACAGTTGTAAAAAATTGCGCTCCGAACGATTCGTCAACTGCGACAAATATTCCTAATTGCTTCGATTTACAACTGCATGTATGCACGATAAAAATATAAATATATGAGTTACTTAAAAAAGTCAAACAAAGGGCATTGTACTGCGATACGAGACCTCTTTGTATTTTTGTCGCTGGAGAAAACGATGAAGTTCCTGAAACAGGAAACTTTTGTAGGTGAATAACAGATTGAAATAGAAAGATTATGGCCCTGGGGCCTCGGTGATTCCTTTGTGTTTGTACAGGGGCCCCAAAGTCTATTGTGTTTAGATAAGAACCGCTGAATGGAATATTAAAAATATTATTGTAAAGGCCAAAGGTCCTTACCAATCAATAAAGATACAAAAGATTACTATTCAATTTGAAAAACTGTTTTAAAGTTGGTGTTATGATCATATTCTGAAATAGTACAGGGCCATGATGAGTCATTGTTAATGATGATAATCAAAAACCCATTGATGTTAACAGTGAAAGCAGATGAATAATACAATTGCTATAATGTCGCAATGAAGATGACGCACGAACTATGACCTACCTCATAAAAAGGCAGCTCGAATAGACGAATCACAGAATCCTAATGCTAATTTACACGGAAGTAACAGAGGAGGGTTATGCTATAGTATTCCTACTACAACTTTTCAACCCGGAAAATACGGAGGTGTTAGTATTGTATCCGGGACCAAGATGATGCAACATACAGCTGATAAGCGGTTTTCTATCAAAAATTCTTTTCGAACAGCTTCCTATGGGTTTAAGGGCACGTTAATCTCCATTTAATATATTATATAAAATATCCATCTATGTTTTATTGTACAATGTTTAATGTTTTCTATGTACAAATATTCTGAATAATAAAATGTAAATAATAATTATTTACTCTATTTATTATCAACCTGCATAATATAGAAATTGTGTGTGTGTGCGTGTGTGTGTGTGTGTGTGTGTGTGTGTCGGTTGGTGTGTTGATGGTGTTATGGTACGTTAGGTTTGTTATGTTCATATATATATATATACTATATATATATAATATATTATAAATTATATATATATTATAATTATATATATAATATATATATATATATATATATATATATATATATATTATATATATATTATAGTTGAAATTTTAATAATAATTAATAATAATAATAGATAATAAATAATAATAATAATAATAATAAAATAAAAAAATTAATAATAATAATAATAAAATCAATAATAATAATAATATAATTTATAATAATAATAATCGATAATAATAATAAAATAAAAACTTATCTACTTTTTAAGATAAAAACAGATGTTTAGTAAGGACAAAAATAATAAATCTCATTACCCTTCTCATGTGTCACAAAAGATAGTAAGATTAATGAGGTCATTCTCGAATTTCATTGGCCTGGACCGCTGATGGCTTAATTAACAAATACAGCTTCTTCTGATTGGTTACCCTGAGCGTTACTAAAATTGCCGGTATGTATTAGGTGTCGGGTAGAAGAGCAATTTACCTACCAATGTTTTAGTTGTGGACCTGCAGGCAAAGTGATCGCACTGTTATTTATTAACATTTGAATAATAATTAATAAATAATAATATTAATAATAATAATAATAATAATTAAATAATATGAATAAATAATAATAATAATAATAATAATATAATAATAATTAATAACAATCATTTTGGTGCGGTTGTGCTTATAGTAGAAGATGAGATTGCGTATGTTGACTTCCTGCTTGGTAACGTTGAACTTTCTCAATTTTAGTTAGTCTTGTTAATGGAATGCTGTATGTCAGGGTGTAGGTTAGGGATGAGATATATTTTGTTTAGTTTTCAATATACTAAGTTAATGTAAAATTAACATTTAAATGTTGTTAGAGATATGTTTGAAAAGTGTTGTATATTTTCATATAACTTGAACGTATGATATATTTTAACAGACAACAAACAACGCAACCAACAACAAAAACAACAACAAAAAACTGCAACAAATGCAACAACAAACGCAACATTTTAACAACAACAGCTGCAGCAAAGAATTTATTTTTGTTATGTTATACAAATCTATGAACCTGATCTCAATAGATCAATACGCATACAAAAGCATGCGGTAGTGAGATATGGGGACAGTTTGATTAAACTGATTTACTGGAGATTACTGCTTTCTAGGGGTATGTAAAAATGCAAAATTTTTTAAGTTATAAAAATTAAAAAGAAATAAAGTTTTTATTTTTAAAAAACAAAATATTTAAAGGAAAACAAACAAAAAAAAATAAAAGTTTTTGTGTTTATGTTATTAACAAAATATGACTGAATCCCAAAGTAGATCAATAGATAAAGATCATGGCAAAGGGTAGGGAGGTGGTGGAGGGAGTTTGATTAACTGAATCAATTACTGATTTAACTGCCTTTTAGGTTAGGCGTTATGTTAAAAAATTAGCAAAAAATTAAAATTTTTTAAGTTATAAACATAAAAAGATAAAAAAAATTTTAGGGGTAAAACAAAATGTTTAAAGAAAAAGAAAACAAAATAAATAAATAGTTTTTGTGTTATGTTATTACAAAATATGATAGATCAATAGATCAAATAGATCAATGATCACGGGTGGACCCAGAAACAGAAGGGTGGGTTGGACGGCTTGATTGTACTGAGTTTACTTGATTTTACTGCTTTGGGTATGTAAAATGCAAATTTTTTTTTAAAGTTATAAACAAAAAATAATAAAATTTTTTTAGTAAAAACCAAAAAATATTTAAAGAAAACAAACAAAAAATAAATAAAAGTTTTTTTTGTGTTATGTAAATAAAATATGACTTGAATATCAATGATCCAATAGATCATAGAAGGTAGGAGGTGGGGTGGGCTGGTTTGTTGATTACTGATTTACTCTGATTTTTACTGCCTTGATAGGGACATGTTTAAAAAATGCAAATTTTCTTAAGCTATTAAAAGCATAAAAAAAGAACAAAAGTTATAGTATGTTAAAAACAAAATCTTTTAAGAAAAGAAAATAAAAATAAATAAAAGTTTTTGAAAAATAAAAGTTCAAAAAAAAATAATTAAAGTAAAAAAATTTTTTATAATTTAAAATAAAGAAAAATATTTTTCAATCTAAAACTGTAAATGTAAATAACTTATAAAAAAAACGCTGGAAAAATATATAGAATAAAAATCCAAAAAAAAAGGTTAAAAAACAAAAAGGATAAATGTAAATAAAAATATAAAAAAAAAAAAATTGTTAGAAAAATAAATTCGGTTTAAAAAAGAAATTATTAAATAAAAAAAAATTAACACCAAAAAAATAAAGTTAAATTAAAAACTAGGTATAAAAAAAAAAGTTAAAAAAAAAAAATTAAATAAAAATAAAATAAAAAAATTAAACACAAAGTATAAATGTAAAATAAAACTTGTAAAAAAAAATAGTTAGAAAAATAAATTTAAATAAAAAAAAAAAAAAAAAAAAAAAAAAAAAAAATAAAAAAAAAAAAAAAAATAAAAAAAAAAAAAATTAAACACAAAGTTTAAATGTAAAATAAAAACTTATAAAAAATAAAGTTTAAAAAATAAATTGAATAAAAAACAAAAAAAATTATATTAGTTATCGTCTATACAAAGAAATGAGATTTGAAAATATAAATGTCAGTCTTCAAAATTTTATTTAGAAAACGGGTTATCTTGCAAGGATGCAAATTGCAATTGACGAACTATTACATGTTTAGAACAGAAGCCATTTATGTGCTATTGTATATATTAAACGAATGTCTTTACTTAACTCGGCACCGCACCGGCTCCAGCACCGGTGCCGGTACCAACTCTGTCTCCTTCTCAGACTCTTTCCTTCATCCTTCCTTCTTCCTCCTTCTTCCTTTCCTTCCTCTGTTTTGCATTCCGGCATTTTGTTCAGAGTCGGGAAACCCCTCCGCTGGGGTGAGGGTCCCAGACACCTTTACGGACTTAGAACCGTCATTTTCGAGATCTACAGGTTCAATAACAAATATATTTTGATGTAAATATGGGTACTGGGGACTAAACGGAATATTTATTAACTTCTGCCACCGCACCAGCCTCCGAAGCACCGGTTGCCGATTGCCAACTCCGACTCCTTCTGACTCAGACTCCTTTCTCCACTTCTCCTTCGTCTGACTCCTCCTTCTCCATCTTCCTCCTGTTTTTCGCCATCTTCCTTTCTTCGTTCCTCTGTTTTGCATTCCATGCATTTCTTCTTTTTTCAAGAAGGGCACCCCCCTCCGGGGGGGGTTCGGAACCCGAACCGAATCGACTCGGAATCCTTCTCCGGGACTCCGACTCCTCGACCCAGCCTCCAAATTCAGCCCTCTACGATCAATTTAATTTTTAAGGGGACGCTGGTGGGGGTACGTAATCCTGTGCGGTGCGGGGCCATATACGTTATAATATATATAACTTATATATATATATATATATATATATATATATTATATATATATATAATATTCATTATATATATATATATATATATATATATATATATATATATATTATATATATTATTAATATATATATATAGAGTTTAATATTGCATTCTAATATTGCACAGGCCGTAAGATGTTAAAGAAAGAACTTATAATGAGAAGGTAAAGAATTAACTGCCTTCTCTGGGATTGAACCACCGCATGGTGCGCGTGAGGACAATATGCCCGGTGCATTTACAAACTGAGCTATCCTCCAAGCCAAAAAAACTTGGATTCAAAGAAAACAGGCTGGGACACCTGGTGATGTCGCCTTGACGGAACTCGGTTGCTTTATAACTGTTCTTTAATCCAAGTTTTTTGGCTTGGATGATAGCCAGTTGTATAGCACCGGGCATATTGTTCCTCACGCGCAACATGCGGTGTCTGGGTTCAATCCCAGAGTAGGAGTTAATTCTTTACCTGTCTCATTATATGTTCGTTTCTTTAACATTATATATATATATATTATATTATTATATATATGTATATATATATATATATATATATTATATATACTATATATTATATATATTATAGTATAATATATATGATATTATATATATTATTTTTTTTATTTATTTATTTTATTTATTATTTATTTATTTATTAATTTTTAATTTATAATTTAATTATTAATTAATTTATTGTTTCGAAAAAAACCTGCGAGGTTTTTTTTTTTTTTTTTTCGTCGAAAATGGGAAATAAAAATTCCCACGGTAATTAACTCCCGGCGGGGATTAACTTTCCCGCGCGTTATCGATCGTTTCGCGTTAGGCTTAAGTGGCCTCCAATATTACTCTTTAACTACAGCGATTAATCGACTTGAATTTTAAATAATTTTTCTTTTCGATATATTTTAGTGTAAACAAGTCAACCAGGTACGTAAATAAGACGACGGATTTTTAAACATTCGATATAGAGGGGTAATCGATTCACGATAATATCGATTGAAACCGTCAAAAAAAAATGATCTATCGATCATTTAAAACCTTTTAGGAACCAGGAACCAAAAAGCCCCTTCTGGGGGGCTCCGCCCCCTTTCTGGGGGCGCCGGTAGGTAAACCCTTGGGTTTTCAGGCTTCTCAGAACCTCGGAAAGAAACAAAAAGTCGAGGTCTTCCAGACTTAAATTCGGTTCACCGACCTTAAAAACCCCCTAGGTTGACGTACCTGCTAAAGGATAACATGCGTTCACCAATAAATGGAGATGGTTAGGAGTCGAAAAAATGGTCTCTCGGGCATTTTGGCGGTTAGTTTTCCCACCCCTTACTCTATATTATATATATATATATATATATATATATATATATATATGATATATATATATATATATTATATATATATATATAATATACTATATATATATAATAGATAGATAGAAGATAGATAGATAGATAGATATATATATATTTATATATATATATAAATATATATATATATATTATTATATATATATATATATATAATATATATATATATATAATATATAAAGAGAGAGGAGAGAGAGAGAGAGAATGAGAAGAGAGAGAGATGAGAGAGAGAGAGAGGGAGAGAGAAGATGAGAGGAGAGAGAGAGAGAGAGAGAGAGAGAGAGAGAGAGAGAGAGAGAGAGAGAGAGAGAGAGAGAGAGAGAGAGAGAGAGAAGAGAGAGAGAGAGAGGGAGAGAGGAGAGAGAGAGAGAGGATAGAGAGAGAGAGAGAGAGGAGAGAGAGAGAGAGAGAGAGATAGAGAGAGAGAGGAGAGAGAGATAGAGAGAGAAGAGATGAGAGAGAGAGAGGAGAGAAGAGAGAGAGCAGAGAGAGAGAGAGGAGGAGAGAGAGAGAGAGGAGAGAGAGATAGAGAGAGAGAGGAGAGAGCAGAGAGAGATGAGAGAGAGAGAGAGAGAGAGAGAGAGAGAGAGAGAGAGAGAGAGAGAGAGAGAGGAAACGCCTAGGTAGCTTATGGCAATTAGAATTGAAAAGAAAAAAAATGTTACAGCTCAGTTATTAAAGAAGTGCTCAAGTAGACTTGAGAAAAATATTTAATTCCAAACAATCCAGACTCAACATCCCTCAGGCATCATCAGGCATCCATCAGGCGTGAGATTCCTCCGCAAATATTTATAATTTTATTTATTCAGACTCGCCTTTAAAGTTCCATCATCACCAATCCCCTCCCCCTCCCGTTCATAATTACTTTAAAAAAAACAACAACAACAACAGCAACAAAATCTCTCACATGTTGTATCTAATCATATATATTTAAAATACCGTTATAACTTTTCTGTATTGAAATCACACATGCTACTTTATAATCATTAGTATAACCATTACCATATATATATATATATATATATATATATATATATATATATATATATATATATATATATATATATATATATATATATATATATATATATATATATATATATATATATATATATATATATATATATATATATATATATATATATATACTGTGTGTGTAAATGGGCACGTAGATAGTATCAGCGGTTTTATAAAAGATAAAAATCGTAATCTATTATTTAGAGGTTGCTATGTTCATTTAACATACTGCAACGCTAATAAGGTGAAAAAATAAATAAATACAAATAATACAAATACACAAACATACGCATACATTTTGTATTTTTGATACATCCAAACTTAAAAATAAGAATAAAAAAAATATTAAAAGGTCACTTCGGGACATTGTTTTTTTTTCTTTTTCCTTTTTGTTTTTTTTTAAATAAAAAGAAAAACACGTTTTTAAAATTTAAAAAATTTGTACATAATTTACGTCATTATTATTATTATTATTATTATTATTATTATTATTATTATTATTATTATTATTATTATTATTATTATTATTATTATTATTATTATTATTATTATTATTATTATTATTATTATTATTATTATTGCGAGAAAAAAAAAACGTTCCAGATGACCTTGAAATCGGTCAACGGCCACGTAAGGAGGATGAACGGATTTCTTCAGCATGATATAACTTACTTTACCACCAAGAAATGATGAAGAAGGAGGAGGAGGAAGGGGTGAGGAGAGCGAGGGAGGAGGCTAAGAAGGAGAGCCCCAAATGAGGGTGGGTGGGGTTTTATTTTACGAAAAAGCTGGTGGGCCAAAGGGGCCATAAGAACCCTAGGGGCTGAAAGGAGCGAAAGCGGAATAACTGACCATGAAAAATATAATAATAATAATAATAATAATAATAATAATAATAATAATAATAATAATAATAATAATAATAATAATAATAATAATATTAATAATAATAATAATAATAAATTAATGTGAGCAATAAAATAAATAAATTAGCAAATAAATTAATAAAATAAATTAATTCTAATTGGTAAATTAATTAGAATTACATTTACCTACTTAATTTATTAATTTTTTATCGTATTAAAAAATTAAATATATATAAAAGGATTTATTTCACCAATTATTTAAAAAAAAAATTATTTTCGTAAGAGTAAATTGATAATTTTTGTAATTATCCTCAAAATAAATTATTATTATTATTATTATTATTATTATTATTATTATTATTATTATTATTATTATTATTATTATTATTATTATTATTATTATTATTATTATTATTATTATTATTATTATTATTATTATAGGACGTACTCGTCATCCCAGAAGCCATTTTCAGTTAATAAATAATAATGATATTTTGTAATTTGAATTTACACAAGCTTGTAACATTTTCTTTTTGACTGAATGAATATTTTATTTCCTGATTTATTATTACCGTATTATTATTATTATTATTATTATTATTATTATTATTATTATTATTATTATTATTATTATTATTATTATTATTATTATTATTGTCGTTATTTTATTATTATTATTATTATTATTATTATTATTATTATTATTATTATTATTATTAGTTATTATTATTATTATTATTATTATTATTATTATTATTATTATTATTATTATTATTATTATTATCTCGACTAAGTTGATTTCTTTTCTTTTATATCTAATCAAACATACAGGAAGCAATAGATTCTATGATGAAAATTTTTTAAAATAGAAAAAAAATTGGCTTAGTTTAAATATTATTTAACGTTAATTAATATGTATTTTGTAGCCTCGTGTAATGAAGAAATAAGAACATTAATAATTAAAAATTAAAAAAAAATAATACAATTTAGGCTTATTTTTAGTAAAATAATTTTCATATATTACTCCATACGAAAATTTTCAATTCAACTTAAGGTATATAACGTAAATAATAGGTTTTGCAATTGCAGAAATGGTCGGCAAAGGGGACGAAACGTAGGCCTAACTTGTTAGCGAATCCTCCAGCCTGGGAAAATAAATCGAAATATAAGTATTAATCGAAAATCGTACAAATATTAAGGGCATCGCTCCATACCAAGAATTTTACAGATTTCGCATTCGAACCGTTCTGAAGATCCACATTCCCATTTGGAATAATCTTCAGATTCGCATTTTTGTAAAGCGTTCAAACTTCAAACCAGAAAACCGGTTCCCTTACTATACCGACGCTTCTATTCTATGTATAGTAACTATAGAACCTATTGAACCACAACTATAATTACGCAAAAGTATCACAAAATATATATATATATATATATATAATCATCAGCCGTATATATATATAAGTTATATATATATATATATATATATATATATATATATATATATATATATATATATATATATATATATATATATATATATATATATATATATAGATTGTTGTTATATATATATATATATAGAAGATATAGTTATATATATATATATATATTTATATATATATATATATATATATATATATATATATATATATATATATAGAGTATATTTTATTTGTATATATATATATATATATATATATATATATATATATATACATATAAATATATAAATATATATATATATATATATATATATATATATATATATATATATATTATCCCTAGGCTTTCTTCACCTAACTGTGTTTGAACCTACACCCTCTGTTGTTATATATATATATATATATATATATATATATATATATATATATATATATATATATATATATATATATATATATATATATATATATATATATATATATATATATATATATATATATATATATATATTGGTATATATAATACTGTATAAAAGACTTCTTTAAACGTATTATGTTAATGATACGGTTAAGATTTAAATTACGACATATCGTCTTTTCCAAACTGGCTTTTAAAGTATAAAAACCCGGGTGGAGCAGCTACAAAATATTAATAACAGACCCCGTTTATTCGTAACACCAACATACACATATATTTCTATATATATATATATATATATATATATATATATATATATATATATATAAATATATATATATATATATATATATATTATATATATATATATGTTATATATATATATAAATATATATATATATATATATATATATTATTGTTATATATATATATATATATATATATATATATATATATATATATATATATATATATATTTATATATATATATATATATATATATATATAATTATATATATATATATATATATATATATATATATATATATATATATATATATATATATATATATATATATATATATATATATATATATATATATATATATATATATATATATATATATATATATATATATATATATATATTATATATATATATATATATATATATATATATATATATCAAATTTTAACAGGTATGTTTTATAGATATTTTAAATTTAAAATCTATTATTATTATTATTATTATTATTATTATTATTATATTATCTAATAAAATGTTTGGAAACTTGATTTTTAATAAAAATATTAATAC
>JABUQX010002702.1:22500-37018 GCA_015478945.1 Trachelipus rathkii | reverse complement strand
GATTGTCCACATTCTGCATTACAGAAGACAACATATAGACAGGATTTGTAATGCATTAATTTGATTTCATTGTCTGAATTGAATGTTGTGACCTATTAGCATTTTATGTACTTACTCATTAAACAATTTGATATTTATCTTTCGTGTTTTTTTTTTGTGAATTAGTTACAACCTAACATAAAAGATTTGCTTATTAATGTATTTTGTACCACCCTGTATCTCAATACACTGAGCCAATCTAGGGAAAACGGAGGTCAAACGGAACTCAGCGGCAACAAGTACCTTTTAAATGACCTTCAAATGTATTGCCGCAAAATCTTTTGGCCAGTGAATTAATGATTAAAATGTTACTGAAAACTGAAACAGTGTAAGAAAATATTAAGAAGCAACAAACAAAATTTATGAAAATCAATAAATTAAACAATATAAAATAAAAAATATGGAACAAAAACCCATAAAAATTTTGAACACAAACTCAGGGGCTTCCACCTTATAGGAAATTGGAACCAAAAAATGTCCAAATTAGAGCATATTTGCTAAAAATTTATAGTATAATTGTTTCAAACAGTTAAATTCCACAAATTAATTGAAAAACGAAAAAAAAACAAATTTTTACTCTGTTTTTTTTTCAGGCTGTGTTTTTTCAGAAAAAAAACATGTTTTTTTGTGGAAAACAAACGAGCTTGTTTTTTCCTTTCCCAACCCTATATGCAATATATAAAGTAGATTTTATTACTTAGTAAAGTTTTATTTGTGCTCTAGGCATATAAATTATTACATTTCACATGATCTGATTATTATTATTAATTATTATTATTATTATTATTATTATTAGATATTTTATATATATATATTTATATATAAATATATATATATATAATATATATAATAGACTTATATATTATATCTATATATATAAATCTTCATCTACTTTTCTCCCCAAGACTGGGGTAAGGGGTATAAAGCGAAGACCGGAAAAGAAAAGCTAGTAGAAGTAATAATTGACAAAAAAGCGAAAAGAAAGTTCCAGCCTTACCCCTCCTCCCTCTGTACCCCATTACTTGGTAAGGACTCGTCACAGTCAGAACAATCCACCCTATAGCTTCACCAGGACTGCGACGGACCCTCCACTATGTAAATCATCAGTAGATTAAGTGTTCAACCCTTGGCCAGGTGTGGCCACAACATTACCCCTCAGACAAACCCCGCCATTCTCTCCTTTATTCTCGCCTCTGTCATCACCTCTGCCAAACACACATTTCTGTCCTTCAGACAATTCGTTTACTGACTCGATCCACTTTTTCTCTCGATTCTGCCCAGCCCGCGTCGGTTTCCAACCACACATCGCCACTATACCATCCGCTTAAAAAACCGCACTATACACTCATATTTCTTTTGTAAACGTTAGCTTCAACATATTTTCTTTATATCTCGTACTTCTTTTTCCACACCACACAACTTCTCTAAAGTTCATTCCTCATTGTATCCAATTCTTCTCACACCAGCATGCCCTTAACATTGTCCATCTGAACACATTAACCTTTAGATCGTTATACTTCTTATTGGCGCAGACCATATAGTCTGCACTACGTATACAAAACACAGCGGTAACAATACCATGCGTCATGTAGAGACCCAGCACTCTAAAGGACTTAGTCTCCCTATTAATCACCAATGATTTTATTGGCACCCAGCCACCTTCCGGCATCCAACATATACCTTAAATATTAAACTCAGAACAACTTTTCCAGCTGCTCACCATCTAACATAATTCACATGATGACTGTCGTCACTCACAGCCACTATAAACCTTACTCTTATCTACGTTTACTTTCAAATCCCTCCCTTTACACACAGTGCCAAATATCTCTCTACCAAACCTATCAAACTCTTCAAATTCGCCACACAAAAACCAAATCATCCGCAGTATAATAGGTAGGGTACCCTCCACTTCCTCCATTCTCCATTCATTCTAACACCCTTTCCTGTCACGCCCAACCTTCAATTCTTCATAAACCCCATCCATATACAAATTGAATAAACCAAGGAGACATAAAGGCGGACCAAACCCCTGGAGACATAACACAACTCCGCTATTAATACTAAACCAATCACGTTTGACACCATTTATTCTTACGCACACGCTTCACTATCGTCAACATACTTTTGATTTCCATTCAGAAGCCTACCACCACACTATATATCACTAACACCTGCCAATAGAGCTTCCCTAATTAACCCTATTCTATACCCCTGTTGGCCAAATCCTAAAACTTTAAATACTAATTTATTCTTCTTCTCCCTGATTTTCTCTATCATTTGCTTCAATGAAAAGATCTGATCCACACATCCTCTACTACAACTAAACGCACCTTGTGTCTTCACCAATCAGTCCTTCAGGTCACTCGCCGCACTCTTTCGACGCAAAATTACCCAACATCATTTCTTCCTATAACACCTCAAATAACTAATTCCCTAAATTTCTACAGTTCCCCTTTTATCTCCTTTACCCTTATATAAGGGTACTATTACTGCGTTCTTCCAATCCTTCGGAACTAAAAACATATACCTCCATTAACACGACTTATTACACAACTTCAAGATCCAATCAATCAGAAAATTGCCTCCGTCTCTTGATCATTTCAACCAGTAATTTCATCTTACCTGCAGATTTACCATTCTTCAACACTCACTCTACCCATTTCCTCTCTTTGCTAATTACCTCATTCCCCAAAATACCTATTCTTCTGCACCATCAAACCCCACACACTCACTATCACCTCTTCATTACTGCCAATATTATACAGATTCCTTTCAAAAGAAGTGTTCTTTCTATACTCCCCTCACATCCATTTCTCAGTTACAAAAACCACCATCCCTATTCATGTATTCTGAGCAGGTTCCCCTTATTCTAATTTTTAAGCTTTCGCGCTTCCTTACAGAGAGCTCTTTCCTATTCCTTTGTATGTCCCCATTCATCCTCCTTTCCAACTGTTCATTTACCTCTTCTCTTTTCCTACGTACGTATGCATTTTTTAGTATTCTTTTTTCCTCCTTATATAATTCCAAGCCATAATTTTTAAAAACTTCATCATTTGCTTTTTAGTACAATCAACCCAGTGCGTTTTTTTTTTTTACTTTAACCGCTGCATTCACCTCTTCCATTTCCACCAACTCACTGTTCGGCTTTTCTTACTTCCTACCTTTAGCTACAACCCCACATACTTCTTTTAACAAACGGGTTTTGAGAGTTCCAGATTTGATTTAATTCAAATTCCAACCCCTTCCAACTGATTACTTGCGGGAGCGTTCTTAACATAACTTACTTCCGGTCCTGTTTATTACCCTGGTACTCAACTTTCTCACTCATAATTTTTACCCCTCTTCTTCCGTATCAACCTTCCTCCTCCCAATCCCAAAGTCCCCCAAACTAACTTAATTTTAATTGAAATAACATAATGATCCGATATCCCATTTCTAAACACCCTCACTGAGTTAACATCCAACAGTATATTCATATCTAACTCTTCGTTGTAACACCCACATAAAAAATCAACATCATTTACGTTCACTTCCGGTGATACCATCTCTTACCACACAAAATCTAGTATACTTATGGGGATACTCTGTGGTCTTACAAATAATCTAGTTACTACTACCGACACACACCTCATCTCCTCTAGGAATCCAATCACCCTTCTCGTGCCATTTTCTCACACTTTTCTACCTGACACTCCCAAAAGCACCATGGCGTACTCCTCCTCTCTCTCTCTTGTCATCTGTGATAATAGAAACCCTATTAACGCTGTGTGACAGCATATCTGGAGACCCTTCCATACTACTCTGACGTGCGCTTGAACGGTGCTAACGCCGTACTACATATCACTACTCTTACGTGATCCCCATTGTACGCCTCAGTATATTATATAATATATATACTACGGTATATTAATATCGTCACGATATAGTACTAGTTCGTGCACAACTTTAAAGGAGTATGTGTAATATAACATATTGAACCAATCGTGTGATCCCTTAGTAGCATTATTGCGCTAATATATTATAATATTATAGACGTTCGTCGTGTTATATTAATAGCGCTCAACTATTAGTGCTTAAGTACTGTCGCGGTTACTCAAAAGATTGCATACCCTCATCGAATACACTGTATATATAAATCCCGTTAATAGTCAATATTTAGGCCTAAAAGGGGTATGGTAACAGACTGTATAATTTAAATACACATCTTTAATATACATAAAAAGAGGTAATTTTAAAAAAAAACAAAAAAAAACATTTTGTTTTAAAAAAAAAACGTTTTTTTTGCAAAAAAAAACCAAATAAAAAAAAACCGTTTTTTTCACAACCCTAGACATATATATAGCAAACATACTAATAGTAATAACAGTGATTGTGGTGATAATGATAATAATAATGCAGTGTAATATTAGTTAATGAAAATTTTAATATAGGAAAAATATTGATAAATATTAATATATGTGAATATTGTTTCAGTTCACAATAGTAAAATTAAAAATAGTATTTAATAGCATAGTAGTGATTATGATAGTAATGATAGTGATAGAATTAATAATTGTAGTGATATTTATATTTGTATATATATGTTGTGTATGTGTAAATGTATTTAGGTTATGTATATGTATTTATGTATGTATATATTTTTTTTTAAATATATTTATTTATATAAAAAAGCGCCCGATAGCTCAGTGTTAGAGCACTCACCCAACAAAGCGGAGGGTCCCAGTCGTTCGCAAACTGTCTGGGTGGTGAGGAATGGGAGCTATTTCTCTCCTTGGCTTGGGCTCGTCCGCTCGGACGTTAAGTGAGATACCCCTCCTCCTTGATTAAGGGAATGCCCGTGAATTTGGCAGTTTGCTCTGTAAAAAAAAAAAAAAAAAAAAATATAATATATATATTATAATATATATATATACTAATAGTATATGTTAATATTTTATAAATAGATTATAATATATATATATATATATATATATATATATATATAAATTAGTATATATATATATATATATAATTCACTTTCCCAATCCTAACTTTTAAAATAAATTTCTCTCTGAACAGCCCGACCATATGTAATATAAATTTATTCAAAACAATTGTTCTTAAAAATAAACTTCATCAATAAAATCCTCCTTTAATGATGTCCTTAGATACGATTTTATTATTTATAAAGCAGAAAATAAGCTCTCAACATTCACTTGACTAGGAGGCAAAGCTGTAATTGTGCAAGCGGCATCTTGCAAAATTTTTAGTTAAGGATAGCAATTGATTGACTCTTTAATTGATAACTTTGATTCGGTATTATTCATTATTCCCATCTAATGACTTAGGGAATTCTACCTTTTATTTTTCTAGAAGATATTAGGTTGAATGTCTTTTACTAGTAGATGTCTTTTTAGTTTTTTTCAATCGCTTTTTCTGCGTGCTCCAACTGGTCCCATTATCGGTCAAATTTGACTCTTTCATCTTCATCTGACAAATTCTACAAGGGAGGATTTCCTGAAACTGCTGAACTATCTGACCCTGGCCCAGATTTCTGTTCGTTAGCGTTATTCATTTTAAGTCCCTATGTTTCGCAGCAAGAACAACTCCTAAGCTTATAATATCAGATTCTTCATTCTGGGAAAGGTTCTAAACAAAGAGTGTTCGACAAAAAATATTTTATTTTTCAGTTAACATTCCTTCCCTTCTTTTCATGGGAATTTATTTGTGATTTTGCTAAAATCCGTTCTCTATTAAAATTTTCCTGCAGTCAAGTCTTCTGATTGAATATCTTTTTTTGTAAAGTATGGTGGTTTAATTACTTCTTTGCGAGTGTTATCGATTTGTTCCCAGAGAGAGAAAGTTCAAAGGAGTACCGGCAGCCATCATTACTACTACTATAATCTTTTTAGTTGCAGAAGCCTTTATTGCATAAGACATATGTACTTCCTCATCTTGTCTCTTGACCTAAGATGCCACTTTTGCAACTTGATTCTTAGGAAACTTCCATTAATTTTGTATGAGTATTGTGGAGATCTCGCCCTTCATATAAGATTTGCTCTATGAGTATTTGTGCGAAACCATCCACACACTTGTAACTGTTAAAGTATGAACTCCAATCTTCATGGTGCAATGTTACGTTATCAGAACATAGGTCTTTTCATAGATTTTATCAAGTTCATTCTGAAAAAACAACTATTACTTCTTCGTCTTTACTTCCAATAATCAGTAATCAACCATTTACCACATTTCCTATTCCTCACTCCATTGTCCTTATTTAATTTGTCAATCGTACTGATCAGTTTGATGTGTTATCCGTAAGTAAGCTAATTACTTGTCTCTTGTTACTTCGAATCTTGTTATTTAAGATGTCAGTAACAAATTTTTGAATATATTCGCTGGAAATGTCGAGTCTTTATTACATTTCCTGCTTAATTTATTTAGAAATAGCTATAAATTATTTAATAAACATACTATAAAATTATGACAAAAATAATTTAGCTTTGTCCATGTTAAGTATCCATTTTTAAATGCACAAAGCGGTCCCTTTATGCAATTTTTAAGCTGTATTTTTTTGTTTATTTTTTTCTTCTAGAACTATTTTACAAATATTTTACCAGTCTAAAGGGACTTTCCAGTTTCTAAGCCAGTCTCCACACAGTGCTTTAAATTCTGGTTATGCAAAAAAAGCTAATGGGTTACATCTTTAACAACCATTATAATCAATGTATTTTGAATTTTTTCACTTAACATAGACAAAACAAGTTTATGGCAACTGAAAAAGTTTCCACTTGAGGTCTCCAGTTTTGAAATTAAAGGGTTTCTTCCTGATTACCTTTAGCTCACCTTTCTTTTTTAAACAAATTGCAGCAATGTTGGATGATAGAGTTTTAAATGTCGCCATTAATTTGAAAGTGATCCAAATAGATGTATTGTGGACCCCCATGAGTTAAACTGGTAGTTAGGTTTAGATTTTTTGATGCATGATCGAACTGACTGTTTCCCATCAAACTGTGTTAACTATTTCAAATGGACAAATGAAAGTATTTTATCATCAGAGAGTAAGTAATATAATTCAAATAATGAGGTGTTTCGATTTGGTTTAGTTGACATGATTTTTATAAGGATATTAAACTTAATAATTTAAAGTAAATGTATAGAAATACCGAACCTTTTTTATTACTTGAATGAGGAATGTGTTCATAATCAAACTTCTGAAAAAAGAGAATATAATAAGTATATATTATTATATATTATATATATATATATATTATATACTTATATATATATATCACCGTATATGATATATATATATTTATTATATATCTATATAATTATATATATAAATCTTATATTATATATTATAATATAGTATTAATTATGATTATTATATATAGCTATACTATATATATATATATATATATATATATATATAATTATATTATATATTCTATACTAAATAATAATATATATATATTATATATATAATTAGTATATATATATATACTATATATATATTATAATATATATATATACATATACATATATCATACTGGGTAGCGACGCGCACCAACAGAGATCGATTAATTTGCTCCAAGCAGTGCATGCCCTCGTAAGAATCTAACGCCCGACACCCGTGCCCACATCAGGCACCCCCGCAATATTATACTATTATATATATATATTATATTATATATATATATAATACTATATAAATATATATTTATATATATACTTATACTACCTACGATTACTTATATTCAAATAATAAAAGTTATATGCAATAGGACAATTGGTCCAATTAAAATGGATGAAAATATTTAGTGAGTCAGATAAGGAGTTGGTCAACATTTTCAATGCTTATTTGCCTTGTGTCTACTGAGAAAGATTAGGGATATAGTTTCGTTGAGACTAAGGTTCTTGTATGCATGTAGCCAAATACTTTACAGAATTGAATGTTGACATAAAAATATTAAACGGTTATATAGACCATATTGATATATCCAAACGTAAAAGCTGCAGGCACCCTGGATGGAATATATGTAGAATTCTGAGGCAGCGGTGAACATTAATGAGCTCACTCCCGCAATTGCCGAAGGCACTTGTATTTGATTAATAAAATAATAGGACCTGTACAAATTAACTTGAAAAGTTTTACATTTAGCTACTAGCTGTAAAAGTTTCAAAAATTAATATTTGAAACATTATTATATCCTGACATCATCTGCTGCAAAATTGTAAAAAACTTATTTATGAATATTTAAAACTGGCCATGCTTACCATTAAAATTTTTATACCCAATCTGCTAGAATTGTTCGAATTATTTAAATATTATTAATCTCTTTAAATTAATACATGTCCTAAAAAAATAAAAAAATAAAATCAAAATATACTGTAGGCTTATATTTTACAGTGCAATGGGAATTTTTTGATCATTGGTCAGAATTGCCCTACTTAACTATTTATTTTTTAATATTATTTTTCCAATAGCATGATATTTAGCTTCTCCAGTAACTAAACGTAGCATATTTTAGCATGCAAAATGTTAATTTTTTTTTTTTAATTAAAAATTAAATGCTTGCTAACATTAATAGGCATCAACTATTGGTTAAATGTCAAGGTGTCATTTGGCAATACTTTTTGCTGTAAGTAAAAAATAAATAAAATCAATTATATATAAGTTAAGTCCATTCTTGAACTTAAAATGTTAGATGTAATATCTTGTTTCTTTAGTCTTTTAGTGTGATGTGTTACACATATTAATTACATAGGCCTAAGTCATCTAGGAATTTCTTTGGTTATGATTTAAGATTATCCATTGATGAATTTTTGAGTGGATTTGCATAGCTGTCTCTTTCCTGTGATTAACCCATAAGATTTTGTTTAATTGAACTAAGATGTAACAAGGTTAGAAGAATAATATATTGCATTGAATACATGATTAAGTTGTGAATATTAGGTTATTGAACTTAATATATCAAATATATCATATACTTGTATATGAACTAAATTAAAACTTATAATTGATCTATCAAAAATTAAAACCACATATGGAAAATAATTGCTTGTGTTTGAAGAACTGAATTATTTTTTCACAGATTGTGTTGTATCATTGTATGAGTTTTATGATAAAAATATACCCCTTTTATGAGTTTGTGTCCTTCCACAGCAATTAATTTATGGAGATGAAGTAATGCTCCAAAATCTGTTAAAATTACCATTTTTATTGTGAATATCCCCAACAGTAAGATGATCCTAATTATTGTATATATATTTTGAAAATAGGTATTTTTTCATTTGCCAACCAAATATCATTAAAATTTACTGATTTTTCAAATACATTGCTGAAATGATTGTACAGTCATAGAAGAACAGAAAATTAGCTTGAATATACTTAATTTTCTGTTTATAATAATTTTAGTCTTCCTAGTTCTCTTGAGATTATTTGGGCTAATTCTTGTATTAATAAAACAAGCAAAAATTTTGCTACTAATATTTATAGAATATAGTAATTCCTGACTACTGACCTAAATTAGGCTAATATGGCGACTGGTACTGTGGATTAGTAGTAGATTATTTTCTTTAAGAAGTTTGTAATTTAAAAACTTTTAATAGCGTTGAGGGTGAGCTAGAGAGGTTGAAATTTCATTTCCTTTAGTGTAAGGTTCTTCACCTAGGTTACTCAAATAAAAGTGTCTGTGGACCAAGAAAAAGATTTAGGTGTGATTATAAGCAGTAATTTGAAAGTAGCTAATCAGTGTTTGGAAGCTAGAAATAAAGCTAATAAGATGCTGGGCATAATAAATCGCAATGTTGTTTACAAGAGCAAGGAAGTAATAAGTAAACTGTATAATAGCTATGTTAGGCCAGTAATAGAGTATTGTGCACAAGTTTGTGCCCCTTATTTAAAGAAAGACTTAGATATGCTATAGAGAGTGCAACGTAGAGCAACAAAGATGATTTCTGGGTTTGAGGGTAAGAGCTATGAGAGGGGCTGAAGGAGTTAGGAATGTTTTCTGTAGAAAGGCGATTTCTCAGAGGGGACATGATACAAGTCTACAAAATATTTACATCTATTGATAATACAGAGACCAATAAATTTTTCATAGTAGAACATGGACAGGTGACCAGGGGGCATAAGAAAATTAAGAAGAAAACATGCCATCTTGATATAAGAAAGATGCATCATAATAGGGTTTGTTAAATTTTGGGAATAGTCCTGCCAGAGTAGTGTTGAGTGTGACTCGATTGCAACATTTAAGAAAGGGTTAGATTCGTTTATGGATGGGTTGGGTATCATATAATATATTGACGAAGCCAAATTGGCGGGTTTTTAGTTATAGTAGTTATTAATGTTAGATGGCATGTGTGACCATAACTTAGTTATTAATGCATGTGATCGTTTGGGTATCATATTTATATATCATTAGTTTTGACTAAGCCAAATTGGTGGATTTGTAGTTACAACAAATTGACAAGCCCTAGGGTGCTTTGTGGATTTGCATGAGCATGTTTGTGTAATGGGTTGACTGGGACAGTCTCGATAGGCCCATGTGGCTTTTTACTGTCTCTATATTCTTAATGTCTTAATACTTGTGATAATCCCAATACATTTATTAACCTTGAAGTTTTAAAACCAGTGACCAGGAAAATTTGACTTTTTCAAGATCTCATGGTTAAAACTTTTTTTTTATATAAAATATTAGATGCATTAGACAATTGTAAGAACTGTAACCTTGAAATTATTTTTTTTAAATAAGGAAATAAAATAAACTAATAAAGAAATTAAAAAATTTTGGGCCACAAAACTTTTGAAAAAATCTTTTATGATTCATCTGGAGTTCATTTTATTAAGGTGAAACATTTTTTGTACATTAATTAAAATTTTGATATTTAGATACTTTTAAGAAAGTGGATGATGTCATTTTATAGTATGAATTTATAATGGAAAATATAATGTACTAATAATCAATTTATTTTTTAACTGTGTGTAATTGGAAATGGGGAAGGGCATATATATATCTGTCCTAAAAGTTGAATCCACAGTTTTTATTTCTTGGCAATGTTGATGTGGATAGGATCTTTTATATTATTTATATTACCAATTACAGAGATTATTATAGAAAAAAAATACATATTTCCTATCAATATCAAGTATTTTGTGGATTTGTTCACTTAATTTTGTTTATTCTTTAAACTTGCTTATTACTTTTTAAGGAAAAAGATCTGTAGAAAATAGACTAAAGTTTTAAGACTATTAAAGTTATGACTTTTCATTTTATTGTTTTGTTATTAGTTCAAGTATTTACTCATATTATTTTTTTGCTTCATTGTTTTAATATTATTATTTTTTTTTAATCGTTTTGTTTATTTATAAGTTATGTTACTCATCTAATTTGTTGATCATTGTTTTTGGAATTTGTTCATTACTATGAAAAGAAAAACTTCATTCAGCAAAAAAAGTTACAAAATCATATAATAATAAAGTTGCAATATTAATTAATTTCTTACAAAAATATTGTTAACATTTGAAAAGGACTGCTAGGGTGATTGGTATGTCCTTTGAGCTGTCTTTTGTTTTTTAAACTTTTAATTATGTACAAAATATATGTATGATATTATTAGAAAAGTATATACATACCGCTATACGATATCAAACAACCTACTACTACTACTACTACTACTACTACTACTACTACTACTACTACTACTACTACTACTACTACTAAAATACTACTACTACTACTACTACTACTACTACTACTACTACTACTACTACTACTACTACTACTACTACTACTACTACTACTACTACTACTACTACTACTACTACTTTACATCTGCTTCTTCCAATTACTACTACAGTCTACAACTTCTACATCTACTTCTATTTATACTATACTACTTTCTCTCTCCCCTCATTCCTTCTACTACTACTACCTACTACTACTACTACTACTACTACTACTACTACTACTACTACTACTACTACTACTACTACTACTACTACTACTACTACTACTACTACTACTACTACTACTACTACTACTACTACTACTACTACTACTACATGTGCTCTTTAGTATTTTACAGATAGGTAGTTTTTAATAATTTTATAAAAAGTAATGGAATTTGTGCTACAGAGATTATTTTTCCTTGAAGTCTGGTTCTGCACAATGGTAGTCAAAAGTTTATTTGTAGTTCCATTTGACTTTAAAAGATGAATTCTTATTGTATTGCAAGGATGTAAATATCCTGAAGTTTTAGCATAGATAAGTTTTAATAAAGTAGAGCTATATTTTCATAGTAATTTCTAGAAAATGATCATACAAGAATTTTTTTTTTTTTCGTAGTTACTAAAGTGCAACTCCATATTGATAGACAATGGATTAGGTGAGGATAGACAAGACTGTAGTAAAGGATTTTTTAAAATATATCTTTGAAAAAAGCTTTAATCATTTGAACTCGTTCATTCATACAGTAATTAGCGTCGGGCGGGGTGACTCGGACCACCTTAGGCATAAGTCTGTCTCCCGACTCTCCCCTAATGCACTTTTTGGAATTTTTTTTTTTGTAAATCACGGCCCTATAGTGGGTCATAAGCACACAAAAAAATAATAATGTAATTCTAATAATAAAAGTTTTATTAAAGTTTGAATTATGCTGAGTCAGCCTGACCGTGGAGGGGTGAAGCGGACCACCATTGAGGGGTGACTCGGACCATATGTTTAAATTCGTCTTTTACATATAAATTCAATTTTATATTTTAATTTTTACTTAATATAATAATTATTTA
This sequence comes from Trachelipus rathkii, assembly GCA_015478945.1. Classification (NCBI taxonomy): domain Eukaryota; kingdom Metazoa; phylum Arthropoda; class Malacostraca; order Isopoda; family Trachelipodidae; genus Trachelipus; species Trachelipus rathkii. The sequence goes on along the minus strand of JABUQX010002702.1, from coordinate 24,201 downwards.
TCATATTAAAATTCGTAATAAATAATAAAAATGTCAATAATGATAAATAAAATTAGAATAAAAATAAGGTGGTCCGATTCACCCCTCTCCGCTCAAAAATTTTGACACTTTTTTTGAATTCGTTTTTTTTATTAAAATTCATTATTTTAAAAATTGTTCATAAATATCAGTACTTTTTTGTTAAATTAAATATATATATAATAATGTCAATAATAATACGTAAAATACGAAAAAACAATGGTGGTCGGAGTCACCCCTCCATCAATTTTTACGGCCGGGTGATCTGACCAAGTTAGGCCCCGTTTTTTCACTAAGAACTGTTTGGATCAAAAAATTACTTTGCCAGTTTAAAGCAACATACTCGAGTGTATCCACTTGAAAAAATAATTAAAATCCATCCACAATTTCATTTTATAACGAAGTTAAAAAAACTCACATTTTCAAAAGTGAAATTCTATTGAAGGACATTTTGTACCCTATTTCTAAATTTTTTAAAAATATAAAAACTTTCTAGAATTAAAGAGATCTAAATAAAAACTTGTAGTACTACAGCGTAGCTATTAAATGAGCGAATTTTTTTTTTTTTTTATATTTTTATTTTATTTAGAGTGGACCGAATCACCCCGCCTAAAGAGGCGGGCCTGGTCACCCCCCCCGACGCTACACCTCTCAGACTGAAATGTTTTATATACCATATATATAATATATATATATATATTATTATATAATAATTATATATTATATATATATATAATATATATATAATATATATATATATATATTATCCAAAAATAGAATTTGTGGTTAATTTGGGTATGCTAACTAAATTTCTATTCATATATTTTCTTGCCATTATTATGATTATGATCATAATTTGTAAGTTTATTTATTAGGGAATCATGTTCTAGAATTTTGATTTATGAACAAAATTTTGGGTGAAATTGATATAAACATTTATATATATCAGCAATTTTTCTGATTAATCAGAAACTGCCAATTATTAAGTATAAATTTACCATCCTATTGCAATCATTTATTATGAATTTGATTCACAAGGCTAAACTTCATTTTTTGAAAATATTGCTTGAAATAGGGCAGTAGTATAATTTATTTAAAAAAATAAGGTTCTTGTAAGTTTTTTTAAAATAATAAAAAAATGAAATACTTTTTTATTAATTTTCATGCATATACTTCAAAAATCATTTGTTTTTAGCATTTTAATCAAATGAAACTTAGTACTTAAATTCTAAAACTCTGATGTTATAGTGCAAAAAAATTAAAATTTTGCCATTTAATGGACATAGCCAATTTTTTATAGGTTCATAAATGTTACCTCCAGTGCTAAAAACTCGTTCACTCTCAATAGAAGAAGATGGAGTATATTTCAGTCATTTTGCTTAAATTTGTGAAGGCTTCCTTTGAATTTTTCCACCGGAGAAATGGGTCACTGTCACTTGGCAGCAGTGACAAAGTTAAATATTCTTCTAATTCTCTTTCAAATTGACAAATTGATTACTTTTGCTTGTTTTTTTCTTTTTTCTGGAGACACTTGCTCTTCATAATTTTTTCGCTTACCACATGTTAATTCATCAAATAAAAAGGTACGACTTCTTCCACATCCACAAGTTGAACTCTTCATAAACCATTTGACACAGAGTTATTTTGCACTTCAACCAATACCCGTTCCCTTATCTTTTCTAC
>JABUQX010002702.1:15000-17500 GCA_015478945.1 Trachelipus rathkii | reverse complement strand
CTGATCTCAATTTCCTGTATGAATTGGTTAAACCATTTTTTCTAACAAAATATTTTCTACTAGGAAATTAAGAGATTTGTGAAGATGGGGAATAAGTCTATGAAATCCTTCTCTTCTGGACTGTGAATGGCTGATACTCATTGCGATAAAATTCATTATTTTCTGTGATGGGGTCATTGATATGAAAATCTTTTTTGGGAGGAGAAACTATCATCAAAACTCATTATTTCAATGCTTCGATCAATGCTTCTTTTGTTGTTTCCCTTGTAATAAGAAAATGACACAACTCTCCCTTTACTTATTAAAATTTTTGACTTCCAGATATTCTCTTCAATGATGATTTTCCATATGTTCATGAAGTGGCGTTTTACTAAATATAAAATATGTTGAAAGTTATATATAAAAAAAAAAAATTTACATTCCTTTCTTTATAGTTAAGGAAAAGTTCATAAATTCCGGTTCCGGCCGAAATTTTTTTTGTGATTCTGGCTAATTCCGGTTCCGGCCGGAACTGAAAATTTCAGTTCTGGTACACCCCTAATATATATATATATATATATATATATATATATATATATATATATATATATATATATATATAAATATATATATAATATATATATATATATATATAATTTAATATATATAATATAATATATATATATATTATTATATATATATATAATATATAATATATATATATATATATATATATATATAATATATATAATCCATAATATATATTTATATGTCCACTTTAAAATATTATAAAATAATTTATATTTTATTTTTAATTTTTAATATATATATATATATATATATATATATATATTATATATATATTATGATATATATATATTAGCAACAATAATATATAATATATATATATATATATATATATATATATATATATATAAAAGTATAATCAATATTTTATATTTATATTGGTTCCAATATATATATGTTTATTGTTTAGTCTTTATTTATATATAGTAAAACCAGATTTTTATATTTTTACTGTATTTTCTTTTTTTTTATATATATTGACTAAATTGATTAATTAAATTAATTACATGTATTTGCATTTGTTTATTTATTTATGTACATATCAGATGATATATATTTGTTTGCATAATTGTTCCATGAAAATCTAGAAACTTAAAGAATTTTGCTGCATTTTCTGAAAATCTTGCTGCATCTGGATGTGAATTCAGATTTTTGTAGAATACACCCTTACTCCTTAGTAAAACTTTTAGGATTATATTTTTACATTGACCTATATTTTATTTGCATATTTTTAAAGTGCAATGAATAATATAATCAGTTAGCCTTATTGAATTTTGTCCTTCATTAAGGAGTCTGAAATTATTATTATTATTATTATTATTATTATTATTATTATTATTATTATTATTTATTTGTATAATTTTGAAAATTTGAATAATCATTTTTTTTCTTTTTAAATTGTTCAAATTTGACATTTTATGACTTTCAAGTTTTTTGGCAGAATTCCAAAAGTCTACCTTTGGAAAGCGTCACTAAAGGAAAGCTTATAAGTTATAACTATTTTAATCCATATTCTCAATCATGTTAGCTAATTTTTGCTTTTATTTTTGTAGGGGAATTTGTCCATTTGATTGTCAGTATATTACATAAATACTGTCATTATTAAACCTTGCAAAAGGTTTATAAGTATCCATTGTCTTTATAGGTTTCGCAAATTGATACTAAATTTTCATATGTATGTAATGGTGTCACAAATTTTGGTTTTTTGAAACATCTTTACAATTTTAAAGATATATATCCTCATTTGGATAGTTTTGAAGATTTTCATCCACATATTATGAACATCCACATCAATGAATGTTCAGAATTGGATATTTTCATTTACACTTGCTATAACACTGACATACAGAAGTCTTGATTGCTCAAGAAATACCTTGTAATCTGTATATTTTAATCTGTTCATTATCTCATTTAGCTCATCAGATTGAGAGTTTTCTCCAAGCTATAATTTACTTTCTTTTATAGTTTCATTTCTAATTATTCTATCAATAATAATCATCAAGTTTTGTTAGTTTAAAATTTATTGTTTGAAAAATTTAAGCATTGTTTTACACCTACAGTAGTAATAAGTTTACAAGAATATTAAAAGTTAAATAAATACTAATTCAAATATACTTTTTCAATTAAAAAAAAAAAAAGTGGTGCAAGATTGTACAATTCTAATAATGAAATATTATTTTAAACTGAAATGGGCTGCTGGGGTGACGAGTATGCCATATGAGTCCATGTTTTATTTCCATACAGTATCTATTAAAAAAGACTTATTATAATAGATATTATAATAGATATGTATATTACATGTAAGAGGTACGGTATATAGGCCTACTATATATATATATATATATATATATATATATATATATATATATATATATATATATATATATATATATATATATATATATATATATATATATATATATATATACTATAT
>JABUQX010002702.1:7500-10000 GCA_015478945.1 Trachelipus rathkii | reverse complement strand
TGTGATTATTGTACATAAAAAGTAAAAGGCTACATAGGGAATTACATCAAGAAATAACCAAATATATAAGTTTGCCTACTTTGACCAGGAAAGACAATGATATTCCCTTAATTGGTGGAATAACACTGGAATAGTTTAATGAATTTAAAAAAAAAGCTAGCAATAAAATACCTTTCAGCTCCACCGTAATCAGTCGAAAGTGAAGAATATTTAGAACAGGAGAAATATTTATGAAGCCACAAGAATAGGTTATCCCCTGAAAATGAAAACTGCTAATGTTCTGTCATTTTAACCTTAGAGCTTATTCAAAATGAAGCTTAGTTTTAATATCTTTAACTAGGAAACTTTTCAATTTTCATTTAATTATTTTTAATATGCTGAATGGTTTGCTATAGTAAGCAAATAGTTATTTACTTTTTGTTTTATTACTTTCTATATAACACTGGTAAACATGGAATTTCTTGGACGGGGTTTCGCAATTGATTATTGATGTGCTGATTCCGAAAATGTAATCGGTTTTTGCATATCACATCGCATTTGAGAGATATTGTGTAACACAGATTTGTAAAAATTTTATATTTTACCTTTTTCAGAGGGCTCTATCACAATTATTGGAGATAGTATAGTAGATATTATATAAATATATAATATTATATATATATATATATATATATATATATTATATATATATATATATTATATATATATATATATATATATATATAATATATATATATATATAATATATATATATATATTATATATATAATATATTATATATATATTAGGGGTTTGTTACGGAAAACTTGAAAATTTTCAGTTCCCGGCCGAACCGAATTAGCCGGAATCATCAAAAAGAATTCCGGCCGGAACCGGAATTTCTTATGTACTTTCTTTAACTATAAAGAAATGTAAAAAAAAATATATTATTTTATATAATTTTCAACATTAAAATCTAATATATTTAGTACTACGCCACTTCATGAACATATGGGAAAATCATTCACCGAATAGAATATCTGGAAGTCCCAAAATTTAATAGTAAAAGGGAGAGTCTCGGAGTCTTTCTAGAACAAGGGAAACCACAAAAGGGCAATAGATCCAAGCCGTGAGATATGCGAGTTTGGAGGAGAGTTTTATCCCCAAAAAAAGATTTGACATATCAATGAACCCCAAAATCCACAGAAAATATTGAATTTAATCGCAGAGAGTAACTAAACTATTCACAGTCACAGAAGAGAAGGATTCATAGAACTTTTGCCCATCTTCAACCAAAAATATCTTATTCCTAGTAAAAATATTTGTAGGAATGCTAAAAAAATTCATACAGGAAATTATGATCAGCAGTATTCTAGAAGTTATCTAAGACTGGTTCAGATATGCATTACTTAGCAGAATTATATTAGAGAAGCTAAATAATCAAGCGAGTCATTTATTTCATGACTGCACTCTGGCTTATCAGCGAGTTTAAAAAAAATTGGACGTGTACTCCATTGTAAGTATTTCCCAGGTTTTCATTCTGGAATTGAAAAACACTATGAGTTTTGAAATTATTATGAATATTGGGAAAATCCTCCTAACAAAATCCATTTAATCCTTCGAGATGGAGCAGATAAACATGAACTTGGAACTGATTTAGCAGGATTCACAAGTTTTTTTTTTGTTATTCATAAAATTTAATTTGTTTTTTAAAGATGCCTTATTTCTCAAAGACAGTGTGATTTAATAAAGAAACGTAGGAATATTTGTACACATCTCAATCATTCCAGTTTTAAGCTGTAATTGAACTTAAAATACAAAGAGGCTTGGATCCACATCTTGCAAGCCCACTATGCCAATTCAAGATGTTAAATACAAGGTGGAATAGCAACATATTTGATTCTAAAGAAAGAATTGAATTTTGAAAAAGACCTCTGCAAGTTTATATTTTAGAACAATCAATCATTTAAGCTTTTTGGGGGATAATAAATGGCAAACACTTGAAAAATTTCTTAAAGTTTTGCAACAATTTCTCAAGGTTACGGAAACTATAAGGCAAATCAACTATATCATCAATTATCTCCATTATGAGCTCTCCAAGCTATCTCTCAGATGTCTGAGGATGACAGCAGAGTTCATACTTTAAAAGAAGACTGAAGAAGCATTAGAGTTTAGATTATGAATAAAAAGGAAGAAAGATTAATAGACATATATCAAAGCATATAATTGTTTTAAGTACTGTAGTTAGACCCAAGATACAAACTGACTTATTTTCTAATGAAATAAGAGAATTCAGTAGAAAATGGATGCTTTAAAGAAATGATGAAAATATTGAAGGTAGAAACTATACTAGGTAGTAGCAGTACAGAAAAGGTTCAGCGATGAGTCATCTATTCCCATTTTCAAAATTAGTATTATCTAAAAAAACTTAGATTTCAAGTACATCAGAATCATCAAGGAGCATTAGAAAAGAAATTACTGCAAAGTTTCTTAGTTTTTATAGTTTGAAGAAAGTGAAGTG
>JABUQX010002702.1:0-2500 GCA_015478945.1 Trachelipus rathkii | reverse complement strand
GAATAACGACTTACAGAAATATAAGGAAATTCCTTACGTTTGTGTGACATTTTTCTCATTTTGTAGCTAAGTTTGACCATTAAAGCGAACGCCACAAACTCGTAGCATTTCTTACGTTTCGTAAGCACAAATGCAAAAACGAAAACGACTACAATACAGCCAAACTTATTATTTCTTTTTGATTCATATATTTTTCAAAACGATTAGTATAATTTTCGTAGTGCGGCACACGTTCTAGACTTTTGCTTTTATATATAAGCTATATATATATATATATATAATATATATATATATATATATATATATTATATATATTATATATATATATATATATATATATATAATATATATATATAATATAATATATATAATATATATATATATATATATATTATATAATAATATAATATATACACAAACAGATTTTGATAAAAAATTTTATTCATTAATAATTGATTGCAGATAATTAATAACCTCACAAATGTTTTAAAATGCTATCCTGCGTAAAAGGTTTTATTATTTAATGATATTACAAACCAATAGGAATCCTATTAAATTATGCCACATTAAAATACCACAATAGTTTAAGAAAGCATTGAATACAACGCCACTTTCATAAGCATATGAAAATCATTCGCCGAAGAGAATACCTGGAATTGAAAGAATTGGGATGTAAAAGGGAGAAGTCCTGTATTTTCTAAGAACAGAGGACATCCAATATAGTGAAAATCCAAACCGTGAATCAGGTCAGTCCTGCGAAATATTAAATCCCGAGGTGATTGATTTGGCTTATGCAAAAAACCCCAAGTCCAGGTATTCTACTGCACCGCCCAAATTTTATTGCAATGAGTAACTAGCCATTCACCAATCACTGAAGAGCTGGGATTCATAAATAAAACTTATTGCCCATCTTCAACCAAATTTTGTAAAGAAACTTCATACAGGTAATTGAGATCAGCAGTATTCGAGGTTATTTAAGGCCGATCAGATATCATTTAGTGACAAGATATATAAGGACAGCTAAATATTCAAACGAGTCATTTTTTTATAATTTTTTTTTAGCTGATCACTAGCTTAACAGCGATTGTTGGAAAAAAATGGCTGTGTACTCCAGTTTGCAATATATATATTCATTTCTATATTTTTGAGTTTTTTGAGTAAACTTTAATTTAAAAAAATACGTAGGTATGTAATAGAATATTAACATTAAGACATTAAGAATAAAGACAGTAAGAAGCACATGGGCCTATCGAGACTGTCCCAGTCAAGCTAATAGAACCAATCCCCAAACATGCTCATGACAATATGAATGGGAATTGGCTCGAGTTTGTGAACCAAGAAAAAAAGATTTGTGTGAACACAAGCAGCCAATCAGTTCTGACGCAAGAACAAAACCAATAAGATGCTAGTACAAACAAATCGCAATGTCATACAAGAGCAAGGAAATTAAGTAAACTGCACAACAGCTATGTTAGGCCCAGTACTAGAGTACTGTGCACGAGCCCGGCCCCTCTTAAAATAAATATTTAGAATATTGGAAATAAAAAGACAGTAAAGAAGCCACATGGACCTATCGAGACTGTTCCAGTCAAGCCATAGAACATGCACCAAACATGTCATGCAAATCAACAAAACACCTAGGCTTGTCAATAACTACATTAGTAACACAAAAGGCAAAAGCATGTTATGAATGCTACACGGCTAACCATATTTTGTGTAAAAAGGGCTATGGTATGTAAAATAGTATCCTTCCAACAAATTTTTCACAGAAGTAGATTAGTAATTCCGGTTCCGGCCGAAACCGAAAATAAAATTAAATTCCCGGACCAGATTCCTTTTTGGGGTGTTAACATTCCCACCTACACTAAAAATAACGCTCCTCTCGACTGAATGAGGGAGGGCTGATAAAATATTTGCTTGCAAGCAGCTTGATAATAATGGAAAACCCTTGGCCTTTTTCCTGCCACCACATGAAAGATCTCTTCTGTAGGCAGCATCTCCTCTTTCACAGATTGCAAATGAATTATCTTTGCTCCTTGATGATGTCTCTTCAGTTTATCGATGAGGTTCCTTGGTTTGATTCCTTTGAATTGTGAATGATATGTCAATGCAATTTCGCCATGAACTGTTATCAAAGTCTAACATATCCTAATCCTACTCGTTCTTCAGTAGGTTTATTAACTTTATTTGTGAAAAGCCACATCGTTACTATCAGTGGCTGTTTCCAGGTTTGTAAGCGGCTTCCCAATTCGTGAATCTTTTTTTTTGGTACGCGAGCAAGCTCCTCGGTTATGCTATTTAAATGCATTTTAAAGTGGTTCACAGTCGGAGATGGCATTCTTGTGGGGTTTCAGCTAGCTTAAGGAATTCCTTATTGAAACCTTTTATATTAAGCATAATAGATTATTATTGAATCGTAAAAGTTTCTCATAATTCTTCACCAAAAAAGGTAAAAAGTATCGGCCAATTAAACAATCACCAATACCAGAAAACTCTCTCC